>JAZGTJ010010696.1:0-17804 GCA_036877575.1 Botia almorhae
TGGGTTAGTAATAACATGGCCTTTTTCTCTATGACCACACGGACCCTTTTCTCCATACTGCACAACGAACAGATGTTTAGGGAAGTGCTGTTGCATTCATAGATATGATAAGTAATCAGTGAGCTTTCTGGTATATGTGACAGTGACCCATAATTCAACTCTTCATTAGCTCACCGTGGGACTTGGCTATCCCTCAGATACGACTGTAGCTTCTGGAGAGTGTCCATGCAAAACTGGGCCACTGTGTCTATTGACCGGGAGTTACTGTGTATGTCTGTATTTATGTGTGGCTTCATATGAGGAGCTCCTATAATATATAATGATGCTATACAGAGGCTGTTTGTTTAAATCACACATATATATTAGAAGATTACAAATAAGTGCTTAGCAAATGTATTGGTCTTGTTGTTTATATGCTAATGACTTCGTAACTGACGTCGGTGAACTTTTCACGTGGTGAGGTTTGAACCCAGGCACTTCTGAAGCACGAGTCAGACAATTTTCCTTGCCCTATCATCTACTTTACGCGAAGACCCATCGTCATGGCAACCTCTGCTCGACTCAATGGTGAAAGGTATTAAAAGAGGCCGACTTTTTCTGCTAGCGAGAATCATCCATTCATCAGAGCACAATGTCTAACCTATCAACGTTTCAAAATGAAAAATGCGAATTATCGAATAAAAACGGTCGCATAAAACGTACTGTAGCTGAATCACAGCTGTGCTCCGAATGAGAGAGGCGGTCGAGAGAATCTCTTTCTCTCCAGTCTCTGGTTAAATCTTTAATGTTTGATCGCTGCTTCACCATTTTCTTTAAACCTTTATCAGTTCAAAATATCTGGTTTTGACAGAACACTCATGGTACAACAATTGTCTGTGGGGTAGTACCTTCTTTCTGGAGGGCACCCAGCTAACAATTATCGTTTGCAAGAATATTTCACATTCAACATTCTATTAAGTAACAAAAACATCAATTTTTTTTAATCTATAATTTTCAAAACATTCCAATTCCACATTCCACACCTTAACAATGACTTTGATATAAATGATCAATAATGTTAAAAAATTTACACATTACTGCACAAATGTTTTTGACAACTCTAAAATAACTTTTAGAGAACATTAACCAACATTCTGAGAACATTCCCTGTTAGCTGGGTACTGCCAGAGCGGCAGCTGTCGAACCATCTGGGTACTGTATCAGCGGCTTTAATTCTTTCCTCATTTACAGCGACACAAAGCATCCAAATGTCTAGGAAGCCAAAATACGTTTTTGTATTCGTTTTTTGTAACGAGCAGATCAGTGGAATTATTGTATTTATTCTCCACTGATAAGATGGGAAAAGACAGGCTATAAACTTATATAAAGCCAAGAAAATCTTTAGAATGATTTTTGAGAAGCAGCAAATACAAAAACAGACATTTTCACATTTAGCTGTTTTTTGTCATGCAATTTATTTTGTGTTTCCCTGGGTCGTTCCCGATTCGCATACGTTACGCTAAAAGTATTGACTGTTGATGGTTTATATGCTACAATATTTCATTGTTATATTAGAATTTCTCAAGCATTTTTCACTATTCATAAAGTTTATCCAACGATGAGATTCTGCTATTATTTACTTACCCGCATGTCATTCCAACCACATCTGCTGTTTTTTTGTCTGTGGAACACAAAAGGGGAATTCTGAAGAATTGTTTACGCAATGACAGTGACCACAAACTGACAAATGTAACAATGCAGGACAATCGATATAAAAGCACCAATAAAGTACGACGTGAGTCATATGATGAGCAATATTCTGAAGTCATTATTTGCTCTCGAGTCAAATCATTCGTGTAAATCATTTGTGGTGCTGATGCTGCAAATGGACAAATGTTTGACGAAGTGACAGATATTGTTTAAAATCAACAGTTACATAAATGCTTAAACTGAGAAACTTCTAAAAGTTACGATGACAGTTCTAATTGTCTGCCGCACTAGAATTTAAATGCCATTAACTTACCAGTAAATGTAAAGTACAGAATAAATTTATACTAACAATAACAAAAAAACTCATTTTACATAAGCTTCTGGAGCTATCTCTCTCTGTTACCCCCCAAAACGAATCTTTACCCAGCTAACAATTTTAAGTTGTAAGAATAAGTAGCAGAAAACATTAAAAATGTTATTTTGAAAGCTCTAGGAACATTCAAAGCATCAATTTTTTTAGATGTGCTATCAACATTATTGCTTGGTTAAAAGAACCCTATTCAAACATTTTTTAATGGGTAATGTTTTTAAACCGTTCCATTAACAACTACTAGAATAACATTTTTGACTTATATTATGATATATAACATTAAAAAAGTTACACTAATGTTACTGCAAAAACATTTTAATAACTAAACAACGTTAGTCAACGTTCCGAGAATGTTTCCTGTTAGCTGGGTAGTCTCTTGCATTGTGCCTAACAGAGTGTCTGCTGATTTATCTACACGATGGGTTTCAAACAGGTGTTTTGGGCAAGAGAGATGCTCCATCTTGTTTTGGGTAGAGTTTATTGTTGGGAGGCTTCAGGAGAAGTAAGACATGCTGTCTGTGTCTCATGCCACCTCTGCAGGCCTCGGGGATCTGATTGTGCTCCGGGTGTGAGGGAGACAACACGTCTGCCTTACATCTTTCAATCCTTATCTCTCTCTCCTCCTAATGTGTTTACGATGTAAACACAGCAAGAAGCACCAAACCAGTCCACCAGACCATCTTGCTTTGATGCAAAGCAAACATGTCTTTGCAGTCTGTTTTTTATTTCTTAAAGTCAAAGTTTAACCGGAAATGAAAATTTACAAAACAATCAATTCGATTCAAAGAGCAAGCAGACATGTGACCGAGCAAGTCATGTGACCAAGCTGTACTCTGTACGGTAAGTACATAAGCATTATGGTGTATCCTAATAAATCTGGGCTGTGTGTCTAAAACTCTCTCCCGGTGATAAAACAAGCCATGGAAGCAGATTACAGGATGTGTGTGTGTGTGTGTGATGTGTGTGTTTGTGTGCGTGTGTGTTCTCTTGGGGGGGTCGACTGCTTGCTGAAGGTTCACTTCCTCCAATCAATGCAGCAAGCCTGAGATCTTCAGCCAGCTGAGAGACGTGCACAAACTGTGTGTGTGTGTGTGTGTTTGTGTTAACTGCAAAGACAAAGATTTAAAGGTCAACTTACTATCCTCAAAGTCCAATTATACAGTGAAGTTCAAGAATCTGAGACCACAATGAACACACTTAAACTGCCAAACTCAAAATATGATTTGTGCTTGAAAATATACAGTTTTCTAAAAATGAGGTATCATGACATAAAAACAATAGGAAATATTTAAGACTAATAGAATATTCAGAAATGTTAGAAACCTTTTTCAAATATGCTTTTCGCTTATGTTGCCTTGATGATATCATTTTAATATTTGAATTATTATTATGACTTTTAAACCGCGCTGAAAACTACCCACGCAAACCTGTACAGTTTGAGTCAATATGTGGAGGCAAAAGTCTGACAAATTACCTCAAACGCCTGCAAGAAATTCCCAGGTAATTCAGCATTAAAGGTTTGCGCGGGGAATGAATTAACCTTCTGCTCCTTACAATAAAGCAGGTTACATCAGAACTGACATCACACCATATGTTGATTCTGTCCGTGTGTCATCGAGGGAGATAAGTTTCATGTTTAATGATGCCTGCGTGAGCCGTCCTGCATTCAAAGAGAGAGAGTGAACACAAGCACTGCGATGATAAATCAATGTGTCCCTCTGCTGAGCCAAGAAAATCTCCTGCCATTCCGACCGTGATGTGTCCTCCATGAGGCCAGAATCAATAATCCTGCGCTGAGCTCGTGTGAGGCGATACCTCGATGTGATCAGACGTTATGGACCACTGCATGTGCATGTGATACAAACACATACAAGAGATTCTTTATCTAGGAGTGCGTGTGTGCAGGTGTTGATTATTATCTTACAAACAGTGAAATACACACAAAACTTTACAATTTATTGGTTTGAAATTATTTACATAATGGCGCCATCTTTTAATATTAGGGTAGATATGACTTACATTTACATTTAGTCATTTAGCTGACGCTTTTATCCAAAGCGACTTACAAATGAGGACAAGGAAGCAACTTCAATTACAAACTTGCATCATTTATTGCATAAACAAAATTACAGACTTGCATCATTTATTTTAATTAAGCTGTATTTTTTGTCCAATTATGCAAATGTGACGGTAATATTTAATGGCAGAGTAGGTGACTTTTTTTTGTTATGTTAGTTAAAGGTCTCTTCACACCCTGATAACAATCACTACATATTTACATCTTCGGTGGAAGGCGCAGGACCGTAAGATGTTCATCCAATCATTGCATTCGGTCCAAATGTAATGATTGGATGTCCTACTTGCCTGTCAAACTACGTCTGTTTTTATTTGTTGGAGGAGGCGTGGCTTGGAAGGCGCTCTGAAGGGGGGGGTCATATGCTTTCAAAGCTAGCTTGCTATTGCTAGCCTCCCCGAAACCTCTTAGCCATCTTCTTTTGTGTGGAACAGAAGAAATGTCTCAGTGGTTTGGTGTTCATACAATGGAAGTCAACAGTTGCCACTGTTGTTTGGTTACCAACGTACTTCAAAATATCTTTTTGTGTTCCTCAGAAGCAAAAAAGTACAGCTCTGGAATGACATGAGAGTGAGTAAATGATGGAAGAATTCTCATATTTGAGAGAATTACCATATTTTGGTAGAATGTTTTATAGCTCAACTGGTAGAGATGTGGGTTCGATTCCCAGGGAACACACATACTGGAAAAAATGTATACTCTAAATGCACTGTACGTCGCTTTGGATAAAAGCGCCTGTCAAATGCAAAAATGTAACTAACTGTCTGTTTGACAGTAACTTACTGTTACTTATCAGAACACCCTCACTGAATAAAGGTGTGACCTGGATCTGATGAGGCTGAAAGATGGTTTTGGAACATGGGCACCTGCTGAAGTCCCTGTGTGTGATCATTCTGCTGCTTTTGTGTGACCTACATTTCAAATTAAAGACAAAACCAGACAGAAAGAATAAAAAGCAAGGTGGATTAGTGCTGCTCTGCTTTTGTGTGTGTTTTTACAGCCGGGCAGGGGTACACTGACGCCTCATCACCTTCTCTGTCTACTGTGAAGCTAAAAATATCTGCAGATGAAGCAGCTCTTTTAGGGGAACCGCAGAGAACAAAACAACAGGCGAAATTTAGAATCTTAGCAAATGATTTAGGATGCATGTTTACCGTCCGTACGTACAGTAGATGTTATTTTTAAATAACGCATCGAACATTCCCTCAATCAGAATTTATGCTTTTTGTTTTCTTGCAAAATATCAAAACACTTAACACAAAATTTAGTGTGTTTATTTTTAAAATACTGCAAAACTGTGTCTACACAAACAATGTGTCTACACAAGCAATGTGTCTACACAAGCAATGTGTCTACATATACAGTACAAATTCATCTCAGTCTAATTAACATGTGGCAAGCTGTCCTAGTTATAGAGCAGCTGTTATTATAGCAGCAGCAGATTACAAAAAGACAAAACAAAAAGGTTTTTAAATGGTAAAAAGTCTAAACGTCTATCTTAATTCTAAGAAAGTCTATGAAATGCCCCCATTTAGATAAGTGTGTGTGTGTGTGTATTGGGTGGCTGGTACTCTTGTTAAAGGGGTCCATGCGGGCATTCCTTGGGTAAGATGAGGAGCCCGGCTAAAGGTTTGAATGACTGACCCAATTAAACATCGCTGCTGTTGACAGTGGTGAAAGTTACTTATGCACGACATACAGTCCCAATGCCACGCTTGCGTGTGTGCGTACAGTAGGTGTGTGCGTACAGTAGGTGTGTGCGTACAGTAGGTGTGTGGAGGCACGTGCAGGGGATTCACGTGGTGAGGCTGCTAAAGGAGAATCACACGAGGAGAATCTGGGCTCCGCCGTTGCCTAGTTACTAGATTAAACCCAGAACCCCCAACAGGATCTTCTGAAATTGTTTTGTTTCTTTTTTCATCCCTGCAAATTAAAAATAAATGATGATATATAACGTGTTCTATAAACAACAATACATAATAAATGACTATACATGCTCTATAAATAAAGTTTGAGTTTATGTAGCAATGGAATGGCAGTGTATGAAATGTGATATCTATAGCTTGACCCAGAACTATAGAGAATTATCAGATAAACTGGAGAAAGAGGGATTATGGGAAAACTGAGAGTGCAAATGGCTGGTGTTACTGAGGAACTTTGCGAACATCGCTTTATATTCTTGCTGTGGCTTCAGGTATTTAGTCAGAGAGAATCAGTTAAAAGTTCTTAGCTTAACGATTTTGTTCAATGTAAAATCATTTTTCTATCCTTTGGTTTTGCGTGCAGTTTTCTAGTAAAAATATTTCACCATTCTTATTCCGAGAATATATCCTCAGAGAAAATACTTGTCTTGTTAAGCCTTGTTTTAATTAAAAAGGTTTATGCTTAAAACAAGAGCAAACTAAAGTAAACGCAACAAACTGAACAAATGTTTTCACCTGCCTCCTCTCTTCTCCTCCTCTTTCCTGCCTCCTCTCTCCTTCCCTCCTGCCTCCTCTCTTCTTCTCCTCTTTCCTGCCTCCTCTCTCCTCCTCCTCTTTCCTGCCTCCTCTCTCCTTCTCTCCTGCCTCCTCTCTCCTTCTCTCCTGCCTCCTCTCTCCTCCTCCTCTTTCCTGCCTCCTCTCTCCTCCTCCTCTTTCCTGCCTCCTCTCTCCTTCTCTCCTGCCTCCTCTCTTCTCCTCCTCTTTCCTGCCTCCTCTCTTCTCTTCCTTTTTTCTGTCTCCTCTCTTCTCCCCCTTTTTTCTGTCTCCTCTCTCTCTTTCTCTTCGGCCTCCTCTCCTCTTCCTTCCTCTTTCTGACCCTTCCACACCTACACACACACGCATCAGTGACTGTGAGTTTTTCATGTGGAAAAAGGCCGTGAGCTCCAGAGATTAACCAAAAACAAACAAACAAAAAAAGCTGTCTTCTCCACCATCAAAAGATTCTGAAGAAAGTGGCTGCCACTATCATTTCTGCCAATTACCTCCGGCCCCCTCAGGCATCTCCAGTTTCCACGGTAACCCGATGCACCCATTCTAGCTGGGATGCACATCACCATGGCAACCGGAATCAAAGCCCGCTACCCCTGTGTCTGTAGCTTGTCTTCGCCATGACAGAATGGACTATCATTACTGAGGGGCTCATGCTGAGGCTAGGAGAACCTTTGATCACATGACCCAATTATGGCAAATATCCAGGACGTGTGACAACACCAGGCAGACCGGTTTCAGCTAGCTCATTCTCGCTGTGCACAGATAACTTTCAACACACAGCGGTGAGCTCAGAGCGCTGGAGCTCTCATTGTCCCATTACTGCACAGATTCAAATCTCTCTTCGCTAATGAACTCTCAATCTGCATTACCAGCAAACACGTTTAGGTTGCAAGAACATTTCCCTAACGTTTACATTAAGTATCCAAAACGTTAAAACTGTTGTTTTGAAAGTTTTAGGAATGCTCAAAAACATCCAGTTTACACCCAGACATTGTATTAACGTTGTATCTTGGTTATATGAACACCATTTACACATTGTTTATCTCTGTAACATTTTTAAAATGATCCACTCAACAATTTAAGTATAATATATATGATATATAACATTAAAGAAGTTTTGCTTATGTTACCGCAAGAACGTCTTCAATAACTGCGAGATAACTTTTGGAGAACGTTAGCCAACGTTCTAAAAATGTTCCCTGTGAGCTGGCTTCTGAAGTGTACTGTCTTATCCATATGTGTCTTAAAATATGTGACAATATACACAAAATATGACATCCTGCCACATTCATATTATTATAGAAGACACAGAAGTACTTACAGACATGAGCTCAGACACAGCTTTCAAAACCATTTCAATTTGCTTCTAAAAATAACTTTGACATGAAAGCAAATGTATATCGAGGCCAACATCAGCACAATAACATGAACGGTGAATGCAGTTGAATTGCACCAAAAGATGAAACACAAAAGCTGTGCAGTAGTTATCAAGAAATATCACATCTGACATCATGCGAGCACATTGCGTTGAACGCACAACATTTCAGTGTGAGTGTATACTGTACGTATCTTCATGTAGGTCGTGTAGCAACAGAAAACATTTAAAATAAAGCTCTCTCTTTCTCTCTCTCTGTCTCTCTCTCTCACACACACACACACACTGGATTTTCATGTTTTATGGGAACATTGTGAATGTGTGTATGTGTGTGTGTGTGTTTCAAGGTAGTGACAGTGTATGTAATGCATTACAAGTGTCAGAGCTTTATTGAGACAAAACTGTCCCTGATCACACCGAAAACAGATGCAGGTTTTACATCCACTCATACAGGCCCATCATCATCATATAGCAAAGTATCTATACTACTGTTTATATATAAGGATTGTATATATCTCTACAGCATTTATATATATAACTACAAATAAAACTGCTGGCAAAATTACATTAAGTTACATATTTAGCAAAACAAAATTCCCAGAAGCAAAACGTTATTGAAAATACCAAGAACCAATAAAAAAAACAGTTCAAGAAAGTGATGGTGTAAATAATGGCGCATGAAACGGTTTGAGATTCATAAACCGGATTCAGAGGTGAGGGTTCACATTCAGCATCACATTCACATCCGAACACATCTGGGGAAAGTTCCGGAGGGCGAGTGTATAGCTATTTCTGATCACGCGATGAAATATTCACCGAGCTCTTCATGATGAAAAATTCACCGAGCTCTTCATGATGAAATAGCTTTCATACTTTCTCTCATCTGCCCTAGTGTCTCTCATGTTCTCGCTCCTATCTCCTGCATACTGTCTCTATCTCTCCTTCTCTCTCTCTCCCTCTCTCTCTCTCTCAGCAGCTTCCTCTTTTTTGGGGTTTGAAAAACGGGTTTGTGTCTCAATGTTTCAAACTGTCACTCATGAAAACAACTTAATTATAAAGGATTTGGGGCAAACGCCGTTATTACCGCGCAAACACGCACACAAATACACGCGCACAGATGTGCGGGGAGGACGCAGTGCGCTGTAATTAGAAACGCGTTTTGGCAGCAGTTTGCTCTGTGTATTTGCTGATTGTTGTCCGTTTCTGTGCTGAAGTGTCTGTTTGAATGCCCGATAACACGGAGAGATTTCTCTCGCACGAACCCCGTCTGTCACACAGGCCGGTGTTATACAAGTCAGACATCACCAGGTTTGTTCTTCCCCTGCATCGAAATAAACCTCTGACTGCGCCAAATCCCACCTGTATCGTTCAACTAATGATGAAACTACTTTTCAAAACTATAGCAATAAAAGACACCTAAAATATACTTGGTACTACAACAGCTTTACAACATGACTTTAATATAAACAATACACTACTAAATTATACTAAAAACATTATACGATTTGTTAATAATGTAAATGCTATTTAAAAATGCCTCTAACCTAAAAGGTGTGTGAAACAAAACAGAAACTGAACACAAATTAAGCACAGAGAGGCGAGTTTGCCTCTTATATTAAAACTTCATCACATATCAATGAAGAGCTTGTATAAATCTTTACATCATCATCCTACGCACGACTGGACCTTCCAGCGTATGTCACACACGACACACACACGACGGACATGATCGGAGGCAAGCAGGTGGTTGCAAAATGAGTGAGAAGCTTTTCGGCCAAAATGAATGATGTGAGGGTGGATGAGGGCATCGGCATGTATTGAGCCGAAGAGAAGAGGAGGCCGTGCAGAATGTTTCCAGCTAACAGTTTTAGATGAACACAGAATGTTTCTGTAACATTTCCAAGTAACAAAAAACCTTAAAAATGTTATTTAAAAGATCTAGAAATGTGTGAAAACATCCTTTTCAAACATTGCATTACCAAAATTGCTTGGTAGAAACGTTATTTCAACATCTTTTAATTCATGTTTTTAAAATGTTCCACCAATAACCTAATTACGTTTTGATTTTATATATATATATATATATCTAATGCTAAAAAAACTTTTAGAGAACATTAGCCAATGTTCTAAGAACGTTCCCTGTTAGATATCTAGGACACATTTTGACATATTACATACATGACAGTTCCGTGTGTTCTAAGAAACAGCTTGCCGCTTCCACGGACCAGACTAAGTATTTATCATGTTAGCTGAAATTTTAGAGGAACGCCAACTCGTGCGACCGCGGGCAGAACCTAAATCAATCCATCTGTGCTGTGTGAATCTCCTGCCTACTGCTCTGTCATCTATCAGTTGTCTGTGTTCATGTAGGTAAACATGAAGTTTAAGCATGTTTTTATTATTATGCTAAAGCATGATGTTCATTTCTATCTATTTAATTGAATAATTTCAACATAAAAGTGCAACGAATCTGCCACTGCAGGTTGTATCTTTGAAAATCACTTTATGGCACTAAATATGATTAAAAGTTATTATTAAATATGAAATATTATTATAAAAGCTAAACCAGCATTTAAGGCTAAGTTTGATTATGGATCATTTCTCTGATGTGCTGCTGAAATGCAACGTTTTCGTTATTGTGATGCAGGACGAGCTGCACAATACTGAAGAAGATGTTTTAATTTGGTAAAATCAATTTAAATTATATTTAAACATATTTTAAAACTGCTAATTAAATAACCAACATACATTTTTCACATTCTTTCTGGGAAAAGAAACCAAACTAATCAAACTAATCTGTGTGCCAGACTCTCCACATTAACCTAAAACCTTGACTTCAGATAACTTACATAAAATCATTTAGTTATTACAAACCATTGCAATATGCACATTCACAATATTTTGATAGATCTTGCAGTTCTAGTGTCAGCTTAATTTTAAATACTGCATGGACATCTGCCTCTCTGATTTACACACAAACAAACACACACACACACACACACACACACACACACAAACACTGTATCTTACATGCATTCACACACACACACACACACACACACACACCGCCCAAAAAAGCTCCCAAAGTTTGGACAGGGTAAGCTGCACGAAACAGTTCCCATAGCAACAGTCTCTTACTGCCACCTCTCTCTCTCAGCTTACTTGGAAGCTGTCTTACATTTGTAAATGTGTTCTAATGATATAAATGACTAAACTGACAGACACAGCCCCTTTCAATCCCTCCAAAAGTTAGAAAAAATATGATTTTCTTTCTGTAATGTCGGCAGCTTGATATCTCATCATTGTAGGACACTGTAAACACAGACAGAGGCACAGATTTTGGGTTTGTGTGTTAAACTGTGCTTGCATGGTGCAAACAGACGTCTAACAGGCACCAGTTAAATTCTCCCTCAGGGGCTTTACTAATTAGAGCTGATGAGGCTTCCAAATTGATCTGTCACAAGCAAATGCATTCATTATTAATGCCTGACAGAGCTCACTTAACACACACAGGCAAACTTTAATTGTGTGTGTGTGTGTGTGTGTGTGCGTGTGGGGGGGGGGTGATTACCTAACAATATATTAGAGACAAATTGGTACCCAAAAGTCAGCAGAACCTGACAAAATTGAGCAGAACCTCCTTTTGGGGACGTCCTCATTTGTAAAAAATAAAAATATAGTACATAATTTTTTATTGTAAAAATGCAGAACGTTTTCTGTTGGGGTTAGTTACATTGTGCATATATTCTATATATATGTATATATTGTGTGGGTAAGGGTTAGGTTATATTGTTTATAACTGGCTGTGTATATTACCAATAGAGGTCTATGGAATGTCACTATTTAGATAAGTAAACATGTGTGTACGCTGTGTTTAAGTGTGTGCAATTTACAGACCTTCCAACACGAGGACATTTCAGTGCTCAGATGTAGAGTACTGCATATATTTATATTTTACTTTATCTAGAAAACAGTTGTCTCAAAATCCACATACAGTTCTTACACACACGAGCAAAATCCTGCTCTATACGAACCCCTCCATCTTATAAATTTAAATTATATTTAAAGCTGTATGTCCCATCAACAATCTGTTATATTGTTAGTTATGTACAGTAATATAACATTCTAACCAAGTAAAGCCAAACTGGTCAGCTCTGACCTTCCAAAACCAGAGGAAGAACGCCTGTCGTTCCAGCCCAAAACGATGCCAACAGAATGACAAATCTGTGCTTCACGCACCTCATCCAGAAAGACAGAATTACAGAGCAGATTAAGACCTGCAGTGCTCAGAGCGATGCTCTTGGGAAGAGCAGCCACAGGCCCATTACAGTAAGAAGAGGAGAGAGTCCAGCCTGTGGCGTTACATCACCCATCCTGAGGGATGTTTTAATCAGTGTGAACACGGGCCGCACCCCGCACTGGTTTTAGACTGACCGCCTGTCAGTCAGTCTGTGGGAAAGTGTAGCAGATTAAAGTCAAGGTCAGTACTGACAGAACATATGTCCAGAGGAAGCAGATGAGATGAAGCAGCAGCAGAATGCATGCTGGGATATCAGTATCTGATTCTCGTCATGTGTGATGTGTTTTGCTGCCTCATATATTTCTGGCTCACAGCACCACTGCAAACATGTACAGAGCCCAAAGATCACATTTTTAAATACTTACTTTTTAAAAACAATACACACACATCTGTCCATCCATATGTCTGTCTGTCTGTCCCTCTACCATCCATCTATCTATCTATCCATCCATCTCTCTCTCTACTACATACGCACACACACACACACTAACACACACACACATCATATCAGTTTAGGATAAAAACTCTTCAGTCGTGGAAGATTTGCTGAATCTTTCTGTTCTGTGTGAAACCGGGTCGGGATTTAAAAGCTTTTATACATTTGATGTTTGCAGATTTTAATCACACGCTGAGAGTAAAAGGGAGGGAAAACAGAGATGAATCAGCAATGCAGTGACATCAGATTATCTTTCATGCATCACACACACAAACACACAAACACTCACACACACACACACACACACAACCTGACTGACTCTCATCAGCACACATGTGTTCATAGTGACCAACAATACAAACAATATACATATGCAAACAACAAGCTTCAGATATGAGGACATAACATGTGGTCAATAGTTTACATGCTCATGTTTACAACACGCCAGCAGAGATCACCTGCAGAAATGATTACACTGTCTGACATTAATGTCTGACAATGTATGAGGTCATGCTGGGCTAAACGGGTAACACTGACATTAAAACCACAAGTATATTCTCATATTTTAAAGTATATTTTATTTTAGGTTGACTTCATATAATATACTGTTATATGTTGTCACCTGGGAAACCGTTTATAATTTCGATTAGTTATAAGTAATTAGTGTTCCATTTGAGAAGGTATTGTACCCATTTAAAATTCATACACTAAATAGTAGACTGGCATATATTGTATAGTAGGCTATTCATACTGCTCTCAATACAGAAATCATCATTAAAATACCTTACATGTGTTTGTTCACATGACCCTAACAATATTCAGTATCTGTGGGGGCTAAACACTGATTGGCTACTTAATCTTTATAAAATCTAATCTGGTAAGGAAGTCACTAAGCATTCTAGGTAATTCTGATGAGAGAGGGAGGGGGAATAGATTGGTAAGCTTGGCTTTCATTGGTAAAGCTCTCCGCAGAGATGCTTGCCCGTGTGCCTTCAGAGCTTATTAAAGGGTTTAACTCTTGAACAGATTAGATTTCCTGTGCCGAAAAAGGGTAAAAAAAAATACAAGCTGTACAGACAAGATGCAAAAGCCATCAGCAGAGGCAACCCACCAGATACAAATTCATCATACTATCTGTGCATGCATGCAGGCATCTGCTTTGAGAGATGTTGAATGCGTGCATGTCGCTGTTTCTGTGTTATTAATTTTATAGTTCCATGTTTACGGTTCAATAAACACCTGTCAAATATATGGAAGTAATACCTAAAAATAACAGATTAACAGATAAATAGACTATAAATTATGGTATAAAACCTCCAATCCAATCTACAATTCTAATCTAGACTTTTAAAATAAACTGATATTTAAATAAAATCTATATATCTTTGGTATTCTGCTTAAATGCGAATTGACTAAGTTCCTTTGTCATGAATCTAAAGAACCAGCTAACGATTTTAGGTTGTACCTTTCCGTTAAGTAACAAAAATGTTAAAAATATTACTTTGTATTAACGTTGTTGCATTTTTTAATTCTGTAATGTTTTGATAACTTTGAGAGAACGATAGCCAACATGCTGACATTCTGTTCCAGATACAGCTTTAGATACAGCCCTGAAGTACTGCTGTCATTTCAGTACATATGTTACACACAAACTCACTCACGCTCTCTCTCACTCTCTCTCTGTCTCTCTTACTCTCTGTCTGTCTACATGATAGCCAGTGTTCCCTGTTAGCTGGGGTGATGTCATGTCAGGGTGACATCATCATGTCTCCCGTAGACCTCTGTTCCACTGACCTGGTGTCAGGTGACAGGGTGTTCGTACCTGTGTCCTCAGGAGCTTTCAGGGTTTTTATGATACTAATAGAAATATCCAAGCTATACAGTTAGTATAGTAGCAGTTTAGGTGATACTGAAGCTTATTATTAAATTGATATGGGATCAGCCATATAAGAGATAAATGTCAACATGTTATTAATGCCTCTCTCTCTCTCTTTTTCTCTCTCTGTGTCTGTCAGTCTCTCTCATCTTCCCAGGAATCAAGCATTTTGGATTCCTCTCACGCAGTAACTGCATCCCCCTCGGAAGCCTCTTATTGGCCGGGCAGACCCGTGCGCATGCAGACCGAGGCTCCCTGCTTTTTCCTCGAGTCGTCCGTGACTTGAATGCAATGGGAGTCTTTAGGGGGAAAGTCTGGAACCCCTGTGCCTTCCATTCAGCTCTGAATCTCATTCATAAGACGCAGAACCACTGACAGAGGCAGAAACAGAAAAGGGGCGGGTGGGATCGCCTCTGCTCTCTGCAGCAAACACTACCGAAACATCAATGGGACCGCAGGGAGCGCACAGAACAGGGTGGGAAGCAGGTATGCACCTGCATACTAAACAGGAGATGAAAGAGATGACAGATAATGTCCCTTTCATTATAAATATATGTGAGGGGGCGCACACGTGTTTTTTTGGCTCATATTGAGGGTGCACAGACGAACTGTGAACAGCTCTTGAGTGCTTTGGCATGTTCGTGGATATTTTAGAAGGATGAAGAGTCTCTGGTTTCTCTCTCTCTCTCTCTCAGCTGCAGGGCGTGTATGAATTTGGGAAGCGTTGCTAGACACAAGCTCATGCAGTCCAGCTTGTGTGTTGCATACATATGTGTATCCTGTGATGTAGAATCAGATGATCAGCCAAACAACCCAAAACCGCAACAATTTGTCACTAATAATTAAAACACAACTTTATTATTATGGCTTAATGCGTTATTGAAACATTTGTATATGAACATGTTCCTAAGTAATAGGATATTTTAGCTATACCCATTACATATAGGTGCATAAAATCAAGTATACAGTCACAAACATTCTTAGAGGGATGTTTTCATTAATTCCAGAAACAACTAATACTAATATACACAAATCAAGGCCCATAAACCAATAAATTACTAAGTTCGATGAGGAAAATTTAAACCTCATAGTAAAACTGTGACAGTTTGTGTTCATAGTGGCAACTTGCTGAAAAACAAACACGGCTAAAACCAGCCTAAGCCTGTCTTCGCTGGTTTAAGATGGGCCTCCCAGCCAAGCTGGTCAGGCTGGTCTTCCAGCCGGCCAAGCTTGTTTTAGTTGGTAGGTCTGCTAAACCATTTATTTAACCGGTAAATTTGAGTAAATTGTCGAGTTTAAAAGGATTATGTTCTACTTTTAAGAGCTAAGAATACAAATCACATAGCAAAGTAGCATCTCTGGTCCGCTGTTTACTCGTAAAGAGAACATATGTAGGATTTCCAGATGTCCAGCTGATAGGAATAAACGTTACATGCGTGTAAATGTACATGTAAAGTGATGAGTATGTGGGGCAATGCATTAAACACGCATGTGTGGGGAAGCATCAAAACACGTGCCTCGGCCACTGGGCGCATATACTGTATACCCCCCCCCCCTATCATAGCTTTCAGACCGCATTACACGCGTGTCAATACAGCATGACAGCTGAGTAAATAACACGGATGGTGACGGGCATGGACTACTAAACATGCATGGAAAACTCTGCATTCATTTAGGAGCTGACAGGCACTGTCAGAGATTCTGCAGTTGTAGCTGTTGCTGTGCCGATCCATTAGACCGTCATTCCCCAACATAAACTTCAAGCCCCACATGTGCTGTGCATACACAGACAAGCCCGCTGTTCACCGGAGCGCTGTAGCTCAAGCGCCACCTGTCGACTGATGAGGGAACAGCAGCGATTGCACGCACCTCCGCACGTTTGCTTTCCCCATATAAGAATTTCTACTGACATGATATAATAAATATATGAAAACTTTATTGTTGAACGATACATTTTTGCGTTAAAGTGGGAAACTATATGAAACACGACGTGTACATATCAAACACTTACTGCACACGGCTATTATTGTCAAATAAATCTGTGTTGTACTGACACCTTCTGGAGATCTATTGTTTTTCTCGTTCGTTGTCAAAGATAAATAATCTTCAATTCTAAGCACCGAAACACATAATGTTTATTTTAAATACAAAACTCCTCAATTTAATAAGATTTTGCATGACATCCTGCGGGAATGGCGATACCCAGCTAACATGGAACGTTCTCTGAACGTTCTCTGGCAATAGTTCTCTGAAAGTCATCAAAGTTATCAAAAACGTTCCTGCAATAACGTTAGTAGAACGTTTTTTACATGTATCAAAAACATTCTATATAGTTAGTAGAACGTTTTAAAAATGTTACAGAATTAAACAAAATTGAATAGCTTATATCCAAGTAATAATGTTACCACAACGTCTAAAAACCATTAGGGAAATGTTCTTATAATGTTCTTAATTTGCACATACACCAAATGCAAACATGCAACCTACCATGACGACCCTTCAGGTACTGCAGCTGAATACACACATGCTTGAATGAAATGACAAAGAGACGATTTCAAACGGCTTTTAAATGGTGCTTTTTGGAGCTTGACAACTCACGATCGCTGTATATAAAATATAATGCAGTATTTAGATAAATAAAGCCAGTGAAAACATTCCGTTAAAATCTCTTTATGTGTTCCACATACTGGAGGTCATATTCCTTCACAAACAATCACCAGGTGTGTTTATCTGTCTGCCAAACTGTTTAGTGTTCCCTGTGAAGGACAGGCATGACTGCATTAAAAAAAGAGGTTTTGAGGATTAAAAGTTGTCATTCTTACATTGTCTTCTTACATACCGAGACAAAAGAATCATATGAGATAAAATACAGCTGTCTGTCGATACTGCAGGTCTGAACAAAACGCTTCGTTCTTGCTAAAGTTCCAGGTAATGCACATGAAGGAAGCCAACACTACCTCAGGGTATATAAATACATATACACACTCATATTGTGCTGTTTTGTTGTAGAGCTTTCAATGTATGTTACTTCAGGTCCACTGGAGTTCATATCTGTGGCTTAGATAAGGCCTCTATTAAAAAAACAAACTACACTATACAGATACACAAAGTGATATTTAGTCTCTCGGTCACAATAGCTTATCCCTAACCATCACACAAACCTGTTCATATTATTAGATTGAAAGCAAAACATTACATAGCTGATTTATG
>JAZGTJ010010697.1:0-15541 GCA_036877575.1 Botia almorhae
TCCACTTATGTGGACTTGTAGCTGTAAATGTGAACCAATACTCTATTATTACTCTGTTTAAATGACAGACAGCAGTCATTTATATATATCTGCAGGTGCTTTATTTGCACTTGCTAACTGGTTACACTATTGATCTCTTGTGTTTCAGACCTCCAGCTCAAAGTCGCAGTCCCCACTTATAGAACTGTGGGCGTCTTCAGTCAAACCCAAAGCAGATCCAGCCATCATCAACAAAAACATTGAAAAAATGGTAGAGGTATGTTACCCCCACAGCACTTATTCCAATTTCAAAGTTTTGTGTCTTTATATAATAATATTTTACCTCAGAATGTTGCCTCAGGATTGACCAATCAGAATCAAGTATTCTGGATTATTCTGTATTATTTCTTGGCATGAAACAACACTAACCGGAAGACATCTTATTTATAGTCTGTGTTCCGAAATTTTGACACCGATGGCGATGGCTATATTTCTCAAGAAGAGTTTAAGACCATCAAGAGCAATTTCCCGTACCTCGGCAAATTTGATGAACTGGACCAAAACCGGTGGGTTAATCAAAACACCTGACCTGGTTATCTGGTTGACTTGTTTTCACCTGTTTGTCAAAGGCTTGTGTACCGCAAGGGTCTCATCCTTCTATTGTCATTGTTTTGCCTGTAGGGATTGTAAAATCAGCCGAGAGGAGATGATTGAGTACTTCACTAATACCACGTCCTTCCAGAACTGCAAGATGAGCTTTGATCACACGTTTACAGAGACGAGCAGCATCAGACCTTCATTCTGTCAGCACTGCTCTCGTTTGGTGAGAGCTCAAACCCTTCGTGCTGACAGCCAGCAGATGAGATGAATAAACTCTCTTCAGTGTCATCTCTCTGTGGTCTATTTTATTATCACTCAGAATCAGGTGTACAGCTGATATTCCTGTAATTTCTCTCACCTGTCAGAGCTTTATGGCTTTACGCTGCGCTGTTGTTTTGTCATGTACAGCAGTTGTGTTTATTCAGAAGCAGGCGCGGGTGGGGTGCGGTGGGGTGTTCACAGTTAGTGAGGTAAACGGGTGTAGCTAGTTATCACTTTCTTAATTTCTGGTTTCCTGTCAAGATCCACCACAGCACATTATTTGTGTTCTATTTTCTGAAGTGTTTTTAAATGAATTATTACTACTATTATAATTATGTGTTCATATCTATTGCTTTTCATTAGCTGTGGTTTTATTTCAAAGTTAAAAAATTAGTTTTTTATTTTTTGAATGTATTGCAGTGAGGTTAAATAATTGTGTAGCTTATGTTAATCATCTGAACTGAACAACAGCAAAAATTAATTTTCATCTTCTTTCATGTTTTTATGATATACTCTGATGTCTCAATTTTTCCAGATATGGGGATTTTACAGAAAACGATACAAATGCAAAGGTATGAAACCCTCTCTATCTCAGTCTTCCTCAATCTTCAGTGTCTCTCTCTATCTCAGTCTTCCTCAATCTTCAGAGTCTCTCTCTATCTCAGTCTTCCTCAATCTTCAGAGTCTCTCTCTACCTCAGTCTTCAGAGTCTCTCAGAGCAGAGCAGCTCTCGGGGTCTGTGATGGTCTTGTGACTCCTCTCTCTGTGTTTCAGTGTGTGGGGTGAGCTGTCATAAGAACTGTCACAGTGGTTTGACCATTGAGTGCCGCAGGAGGACACAGAGCAGCAGTTGTGTCAGTGGCACTTCCTGTAAAGCCACTCGCACCCTCAGCTTCCTGCCCCCCACCCAGACAACAGAAGAGTGTGCTGGTAAATGCAGAAGTGTTCACATGTGTACTTGAGTACAGAGACATCCACACACACACTTTACAATACACAGTTTTGCCTACATGCCTAATATGAGAAATATTATATTTGTAGAATCACTGTTCTGTTCATATTGTATTGATTTTGTATTTGTGCGTGTTGAATGAACCTCTTTCTCAGTCACTGTTATTCTCTGTATCTCCACTATCATCACAGATGACTGTCAGAAGAAAGAGGACAAGGTGTCTGATGTTCACCTTGATGAGGTAAGAATGAAACGATAATGAAATGGTTTGGCTGTGTGGCCAAACACACACACCTTGTCCTTTAATCATGAACTCTTCACATGAAGAGAAATCCATGACCTGGATTTAGATATGTTCCTCTCTCTTCTGTCTTTTTAGGAACATCCTGCAGCAAATCCACAAGCAACTGTAGCCTACTGAGAAAAGAGCATTATACTCCAGAGAAAGTGTGTGTGTGTTCTGTGTGTGTGTGTGTTTTGTGTATGTGCTGAGCATGTTGTGTGTGTATGCTGATCATCTGTTTGTCATCCAGTTTGATTGTAATGATGTATATATATAATTATATTATTATAATACATATTATATCAGGGAATATAATGTCAACGCAAGAAAAGTATACTGTATTCAAATATACTATATGAAACACCACATAATAACATGTAACAGTGTACAGAACTGTAACGTGCAGAATTCCCGCATCTGCATGATGTCATTGATTTGATTATTTCATTTGCAATGTATTATGATATGAAGTCAAGGTGACGTCATTGTGCCTCAGTCATCTTGTGTTTCTCACCTAAAGGAGGCGCTGTTGTCCCTAACTGAGCTGCCTCAATGTCTTTGCGTCTTACTGTAGTTATATTATTATGATTAAAGATTTGAATGGCTTGTTTTCCTCGATACGTGTTTTGTCTGTATCATCATGTATGTTTAAATGTTGATGACAGCAGAGATGAGCGCATGTGTGATATTACACCTGTGAGATGATCTGTGAGCGCGTCTGACAGACTGTCTCTCTCTGATTGGCGGATGTTATGTCAGTTTAAGGAAAACATTAGCGGCATTTATTTTCATTTTAACTCGTTACGTGTGTGTGTAAATTAACTGCACTGGTACATACTGGTAAGTGCACGATGACGTCATTTAAAGCGTGGCTTTCATTTACCTTGTAGTAACGGTGCGTAAATCTGTGGTTACCATGGTAATATTTAATTATAAGCAGGTGTCATGTTGTGACGGCGGTATTTTAACTTTGGATAAGATGCGTGAATTATTCTGGAATATACAGTTCACAGTTTCGAGCCAGGACGTCCATGAGACGAGCTAGAGATTTACTCAGATCACCTATCTTCTGTTTACACCACTTTGCAGTTTAACATCCTAATCTACAGATTTTCATGTCTCAGAGTATGTAGAGGATGTCTGTTTTATTGTGTTGCTCCATTAGCCAGAGCAATGAAGAGGAATTCACAAAAGTCAGGAGTGTGAGTAGAGGGACAGAGAGTGGAGCACATACAGCAGGAGGATGAGATCAATTAAATAAAGCTTTAGCTGCCCGGGCTTCATCTGCAAGGGATATATTGAGTAAACAGACCAGATCTGGAGCTTACTAGCTGCTTACTGTCTAAACAGCAGCTGCGTCCTACAGCAGCATTGTGCATGCCACACTCAAATCCACTCTTAACATTTCCTGTGGGTGAAGGAAATCTTGGATTTATTTGTCTTAGCCATGAAGATGTTGCTCAGGTAAGCAGGTGTCGTAATAAGCAGCATAATTAAGTTATCTGCTCTATGGAATAATCTTCTGTATGCTGGGAGCATGCCTGTGTTGCCTATAAAACACGCAGTTTCCACGGGCAGGTGTTAAAGCAGAGCGTGTGTGTGTGGGCATGTAGCCATTCATGCGTGCTCAGAGGCAAAGATTTGAGGGAGGTTTGAAGAATCGTGTCCTCAGGAATCGGAGGCTGTATGATGTGTCGTGGGTGGAGCTAATGACTGTCATTTGTTCTAAAGCCTAGAAGCCAAGAAAGCATGAAAGATCATTAGAGAGGAACACACTGCATGTCAGCAGTGCTGGTGCAGGTGTGCAATCCGTGGCATGCTTTCACCGGGGGCTTGCTGCTGCAACGTTGCATTTCTTTAACTTGCAACAAACAACTGTAGATCTGCATATGCACATAAACATTCCAGTGAGTCATGTCGTGCTGTTACATCCACCCGCCAAATATTCATTTAATTAAATTCAAATACTTATGAACTTATCTTCATACGCTCCGAAGAGGAAATGATGTAAGAGTGAGCAAACAATGACAGAAGGTGTTTATTTTGGGTGCGTTCTCTCTTTTTTTTTGTTTTTGTTCTGAGGGCTTTCATGTGTCTTTCAAGACAATATCTTATGTTGTGAAAGTTGACATCACATATCTTAAAAGTGTCGACTCTACTTTGACTTGAGAGAATTCATTGTTATTGGCCTCTGCTACTGAATGGCCTGTGAGCTAAATGTACAGCAGTAACCCACCCCAGGCGTAATGCTCGCGTCTGAAGAGGGAGAGAGAGTCATAATGGAGAGTGTGGAGGTGAATAATGAGATCACTCACTTTACTGTATAACCGCTTGCAAGAGGTTTCTGTGTGAACCACAGTGAGTGAGTATACAGATGTCAGTGAGTGTAGAACAAAAGTAAGGAATTGACAGACTTACCGTGGAGACAAAGACAGGAAGTTAAAGTAAGAGTTGAGAACAATCTAATTCTGTGCTCAGAAATGGCCGAGCACGGTTTATGTGAGCTGACTAAATAACTGATTCTACTAAACCCAACAGACTGCCAACAAAGAGCTGCGACCTTGTGACCTTGTGTTACCACAGAAACATGCATTGCTATTGTAACCAAGGTCACCAGAGAGTAACAGAAAAAAGAATGTTATATATATATATTTATATGAGAACCTGATAATGAAAAAAAGTATTGAAACTTATTCAAAAGAAGTCAATTAATAAAAGAAGATATTCATTTTATACAAACACATATTATTAATTGGCTATTGATGTGACCAATAATGAGCCGTCTTCAACTTAAGAAGGACCAATGAGAACGCAGAATGAGGCACAGCAGAAAAATTGATTTCCGGGGTTTGCACGAGGTTCACGGGTCCAGTTAGAAGCAGCTCGCTTACACTTGCATCGATTGCTGATGAGCTTGGTGTTCGTTAGGATAGACCCTGATTGCACCCTGCATCTCTGATCCAGGAACAGTGGCTCTGCAGGAAAAACATCAACAAGCTGACTGACATCACGAAAAGCTGTTCATTCATATCCTGTTACACGTTACGCATATGACTATTGTGACCATGTGGCCCCACCTGCAACAAAAACAAACGATCTCATTATACTCGTTTCTGTAAATTGCCATAATGAAAAATGCATTACTGTGTTTTTGCCTAATTGGCATCAGCTAAGCTAACAGATGGGCTGTGATTTATTTAGATGAATTTACTGCACCAAATCAAGAAGCTCAATTTGTGGTATAATTGTGCGGGCACTAATAAACTAATGTGAGCTGCTGAATAATGAGTTGGGAGGCGCTGAGCCTCACTGCTGAGCAATCAGATAAGACCACAATTAGCACATGACCCAAATCCAAACCCAGAACAAGAGTCTGTTCTCTGGCATGCGGCCACACTCGGTGAACACAAGTGGTTAACTGGGAGCACTTGTGTGTTTGAATCTCCCAGTTGTGTTGAATTAATTCAGAGGCAGCCCTGGAGAGACAACAGTGACTGCACAAAGACACTTGGCTGCTTTTCAAAATCTGTGTTGTGGTTTGTGTGTGTCTGGGAGTCAAGAGAGGGGAAGCGTGCTGCATGCGTGTGTGCGAGAGGGAACGGCGCAGTTACAGCGTATAAGAGACACGCTTGCATTAAAAATACAGAAGCTGAAAGCTGTTATTGTATTAACTTATGTGACCTGTTACCCCCTAAAGCAATCGCGCCCACGAGGCATCAATCTACACGTGTGTTCTCACTGTTTCACTTCCCTGTCACGGTAATGACATGATTACATTCCAAGGTCTCCATCACTGTTAGTGTTTCTGTTCCTGAAGCAGAGCAGAGACAATGTGGACTGACATCCTGTGAGCCCTTCACACACACACACACACACACGCGCGCACTGGGGTTCCTGTCATTTTCCGGGACGTTGGTTGTATTGTTTTTGTAGTGAGCTAATGAGATTTTAGTCTCCTGAGCTTAACCATCATCAAACGTTTGGCATTTTTGTTTTAGACGTGTCTATTAACATTTAGCTTATGAAGCAGTTTGAATAGCAGAAACAGATGTTACGTCCTCGCGATGTAGCGAATGTTAAGTTTCTCCTACATTGCGAGGACATTTTTATCCCAGTAATGTAGCTGAAATCAAACACACACACACACACCGCTTAACCAGAATTAAAATGCACACTCATTTGTACGGTCTCTAATGGCATTTCAGCTTCAAAGCAGATTGCAGGAAAGTAAAGCAAACAAGACATGAAATGACACCAATGAACAGAAACTTTCACAGTAATAATTGTGAGTCATTGAATGATCCCACAGTTCAGAGAGATGAGGGACGTTGTCCAGGGAACATCAGTTTGTGTTTTTCCTCCTGGGGCAGTTTGGAGAGGCTTTCCATCTGTTGTGTAAGATAGAAATGTTTAAAATCTCCCAGCTCTCTTCTGTAATGAGACCACACATGAAACTCTTGTTTACTTTGATGCTCCATGTTCTGTTAATATAGTGAATGTGTTTGAGTTTTCGCCTCATTGCACAAAACTTGTAAATGCAAAGTCACAAAACAACCGTATAACAGGATAATCTACGAATGAGTTAATATTCCAAAGAAATGGTTGACTTGTCAGATTCACTTATGTAAAATCAAGTGACAAATGAACCTCTGTGATGAGAAGTTCAATACACTTTTAATTAAACACTGTTGTAAAACAATATGACAAACAGTCGATGTTATTTTTGACCCACGGAACATGTATTTTGTATTCTTTGAAACACTTGCTGACAGCAGCAGTTAACACAGATGTTCAATGAAACATCTGGCTTCAGTTTAAAGACCTGATCAGTTGCTTATGTTTTTTGTACCGCCGGTGGACACACTGAAGCGGTCGTGTCGCAGTCAGCGGGTCCTCCGTGAGGCTGCATGTGTTCGGGTGAGGTGTTCCGCTGACCGCGCCCTCACATCGAGCCCGTAAACCGCTAACGGAGGGAGGGGGACCGGGAGAACCCGGGGATCGTTTGCTGTCGTTTCATACGGGCGTGCAGGTGCAGCGGCTCGAGTCGCCCGCGGAGCTGTCGTGTGTACGCCGGGGGAAGAGGAGGACAAGCGCCGCATATCTCTGTGGATGATACAGAAGACAAACGAGTCGTTTAACCGTGAACGGTGGATTAAACGCGTCTACGGAAAGGTTTAGCGACATGAATCGGGTAAGAGCACTTCTGCGCGTCTCTGCAGATGCGTTTCCCGTCCGATTATCGTGTAGTGAGTCGCAGATGGTGTGCAGGACCGGAGGCAGAGAGATTCTGCGGATTCATAAGCGATGATATTATTGTATTGATGTAAACTTGAGATATATTACGCGCTGGTGATGGATTTGAACACCCGGGTGCCAGCGGAGCGTTACTGTATTGATTTCCCTTCATTTGAGACCAGCCATGTGCCGTTATGAGATGGACGAGAGAGAAATGAGAATAAAACAGCCTTTGTTTGGATAAGGGGCTATGTCAGTCCTCACCTGCGGGAAATATGAGTGTTTCCACCTGACGCTTTACACATGTTGACTGAGGACAAGGGGCTGCATGTAAACATACAGTCCTCGTTTATGTAAATTCAGGTTATGACAGTGCAGGCAGTGAGAGTGTTTAGAGAATGATCTGTTTCCTTTAAACATTGTGGTTAATCCCAGAATCACAAATCAATCAAAATATGTCTGTGTCGTAAGATGTGTTAAACACATATTTTATGATCATTGTACGTTAGCGTACACTGTATACATAGATAAACCCAAGCAGCTGTTGTCATTGTTGTGTATGGCAGGCCTCTCTTAACTCTGTCACCAGCTGTTTAGTGGCAGGGCACTTGGTTCTGGGCACAGTTTGATCTCGAACTGGCGTCCGATAAGCCTTTCCAGCCTGTGGTGTGAAAACATGCAGTAGCACTTAGTATGGATGACAATACATGACAGATTTAATTAAGTTCTCTGTTTATCTTTAGTATATAATTAACTCCACTAATTGTGTGTGAGTCACTTGTGTGGGAAAACAGAGTCTTGATACATGTGTGCTGTATTCAGTTCATTTCAATTCAGTTCACAAGTTTATGACTGAAACTGAAATTTCACCTCACTGGTTTACAGATGTTGTTTTTGAAAGGTGTCAGCAGTCTGTAGCACACAGACGCAGTTTGTCAGTGTAATAGGACAGGCATAACAGTTTATACAAACACTTGCTAGGCTATAAAAACGTAAACAAAGGATAAAGTGGATTTTTCTTTGTGTATGAAGCGCGTTAAATGATTTGTATCTGTGGCGATGTGGGTCAGAAATGGAAAGCCGCTCTTTGAACGTGTTCGGGTCATTTCCTGCATTGTACCTGCAAACCATGAAATTTTTATGAGCTTTTTTAAACGCCTGCATGATAAAGACAAAAATCAAATACCTTCTGTATTCAAGCACCATCGATTATTCATACAGCCGTGCAGCCGTGTGGATGTCAGAACAACACCTCATCCATCAGGAGCCTGACCTGTCATTCCATGAGGAGAGAAGTGAGAAGAGCAGGAAATCCACTGCTGAGGCCCACATCTGGTTCCACGGCCCATTGTATTCATCCATCACTGGAACA
This sequence comes from Botia almorhae, assembly GCA_036877575.1. Lineage (NCBI taxonomy): Eukaryota > Metazoa > Chordata > Actinopteri > Cypriniformes > Botiidae > Botia > Botia almorhae. Next base: position 8,683 of record JAZGTJ010010697.1, read on the forward strand.
AGGTGGATGTCACCAGGCAAGACTGATTTGAAATCAGTTTTGCAGTCGCTGTCATGTTCGCTCTTTTGGAGTTGACCAGGAAAATGAGAGACAGGCAGGAGAACTAACATTACAACAGCTTCTCATGAGTGTTAGCAGCTAGTAGCTGAATGTCATCTCAGCAGCTGCTGAGGAACACTGGCCTGTTGTCATGGGCCTCAGAGATGTTAGCACAGGTGGGAGGGGGAGGGAGACGGGTGGCTGTTCTGATGGACAGGTGGTCTCCCCCCTCCCTCTATGTAGAGAGAGGTTGACTGTCTGGTGTGTTGGAGTGTGTTTCTTGTTCTGTGTGCTTCTGTGCTGTCCTCTGTCATCTCCGCATCTCTAAAAAAGCCACAGTGAGCGTTGTTGTGGAAAGGGTTGAATTTTGATCCTGTGAAAAGTTGACAGTGATCTGATGTTGGGCACCTGACAGACTGTAAGATTATTAGTATGTCTCTTACAGGTTTTTTAAGGCATTTAGCATTTTTTTTGGTAGTTTGTATGGTCATAATTCACCATAACACTGTCTTGTGTTGACTTACACTATGTGTATGTTTGGATATGAGTCTTCTCGTCAGAGCGTCTTTGCTACAGACGCTGTTTTTTCAGCATTGTGTGTTAAGACAGAGTGTCAAGTTAAAAATGCTATTCTGTTTATTTTCAGTCTTCCTTGCAGTTTTTGAATGCAGTGATTTGATTGGGTCAGAACCCAAAACAAGGTGATAAGTTGTTTTAAGGATGGTGATAACCACCTTCCTGTCAATTTTGTAAATATGTAGTTTTGCACATGTGTAGTTATTAATGGCTTTTTCTGGAGTCATTTTTAGGGACCTCTCTATTATGTTAGCTCAGACTGTCTTTGCTTTTACTTCTGGTATGTGACACACAGAACCATCACAGTCAAATCCAGAGACACAGGAAAAGAGCTGAAAGAATCAAGCTCTGACTCCTTCTGCTTTCTGACTCACTGCCAGACTCTTGCTGTTTGGCGGTCTCAGTTTTCAGTGCTGCTTGTGTGGGAGCGCTTCTCGATGTGCTGTACATGTACAGTGGGATGTGTGTGTCTCTCTCATTGCAGACAGGCATCTGTTGATGTTGTTTTGGGTGAGGCCTGATCCACCCTGAGGGACCTCCACAGCTTCAGAGCACCTCACTGAGGTCTGCGAGTAAGACAGTTGTGTGTTTGTGCTGATGGGACTCACGTGTGTTCTGCAGTGTTCATGATGAAGGAAGAGCATCAAAGAACAGCTCTTGTACTGAAGTGAGTCACATGACAGCGTCTCTGTAAGCTCACAGCTTATCCGTTAGGTCTCTAAAATCACTAGGGGCTCCAAAAATCAACCCAGACTTTTGTGTATGTGCAGTTTGTATTTATAAGACAGAGTGGGATACCAAGAAGAGCCTGGAGTAAGGGTCTAGGTGTATACACACACACACACACACAAACACTTCCTCTGTCATGCCCCCCTCTCAAAGTCCAAGGTCATGCCTGCACAGTTTTGTCACCCACACAAACACACTGTCTCTCTTGTCTCTACTGCAACACATGGCCTGCAGTACCGTGCAGCTTTTACTGCAGTCATGCAGTCTGATACATGACCGCTGCGATCACTCCTCCAGATGATGATGTGCTGGGATAAAGGTCAAGGCAGAGATCCTCATGTCTGTTTCCACCTCCAGGGAAATGATCCCCCCCCTCATTACATTTCCCTCATTGGCATCATTGAACTTCTTATGTTAACGCAAATGAATTGTTAATGGACCTCAGGTCATTGAGATGCATTGAAACGCGGCGTATGTTTGCAGCGTTGTGAAAGCAGTGATTAGCACCGCTTTGGTGTTGATCATTAGAAGAAGTTCAGCTCAGTCTCTCTCTCATCAGGACAGGCATGTGAAGCTGCAGTGTAGCTGGTTTTCTGGACTGTTGCAGGTAGCAGATCTTCTGCATGTTTTGAGGGCATGTAACATGGGTAAGCAGCATCAGATAGGGCAGCTAATTACCTGCATTACAGAGGGGCAGAAGAAGTCCAGAGTTCAGAGAGAGTGGTGGGCAGATGCGAGCAGAGTAAACGCTTTTCTCTACATGTGACTTGGCGGTCCTGTTGCCTTGTAAACGCTGCACAAGGTCACATGACCTTCCCTGCAGTATATTTCACCCCCTACTGTGGCCACGCTCTGTTTACGCTGTATTTGCATAAGTTTATAGCACATGTTTTAATGAGGTCGAGTTTCTATAGTTTTGCATATGGTAAGTTATTAGTTACTGGGGTGAGAGTATTAATATGTGTTTTACAGTATTTTAACTTGAAATTTTAAAAATGAGTTGTTTTTATTCTGATAGATGCAAATCAAAAGATAATTTTTCATAATATTTTCATTTTGTCATCAGTGCAAACACAACTGCTTTACATTACGCTGCGTAAGTCTTTAGTTAAATCAAAAGACAAAGTAATTTATCTGTGTGTGTGTTCTCCAGTCTAAGTTCTTGCCAGTGTCTGAAGCCTTCACTGCAGCATCCACAGCCACTGCTGGTCCAATCCTTGCACCTGCTCACCTCTCAGCATCACATGGGGACGCAGAGTGAGGGAGGGCAGGAGAAGATAAAGAGATGAGAATGAAAGAGGAGATGGGTCAGCCTGGCCTCAGTTATAGCAGAACTATAGAGGTCAGGTGATAAACATGCGATCGCTCAAGCAGTTTCTCCTCCTGCTCCTCTCTGAGAGGCTGGGAGGTGTCTGACTGACGGCTGCTATCAGAGAGCTGTAAGTCTGGTGATGTTCCGTCCATCCATCACAGAGAGAAACAGTGATGACCAATCCGTCTCCAGACCACGCTCATGGTCACATGACTCACTCGTCGCATCGCCAGTCTGATGTCAGCTCTGCAGCACACTCATTTATCCTCATTGCCCTGGAGGAGAGATCCTCACAGATCTGTAGGCGGTTTCTAGTCGCATGTTGTTGTCCTGCAGCGGGGTGCAAGCTGCACCAGGTGTCCAAACAGGGCTACCATCACCCTCGCCTCTGTCTCATGTCAGATTGTGAGCTCAATCTCGCCATTTAACATGCTGTATTGTATTCCCTGCTCTTGAATAGAGCGTCGGTCCTGCTCTTCTTTGTTGTATTAAATCTGATGTTGATGTATGTTAAATGGGTTAAAGTAATGTATGAGCACCACGCTTCCAGATCGAGTCATGTGACTTTCAGCGCTCCAATTAGCCCTATTTGTAGGAGCTGTGTGTCCACTGCTGAAAGCCAGGATTCACTCAGCTCTGTGACGAGAAGTGACCTAATTAAAGTGAAGAGGACAGTATGAGTATAATTGTGTTTACTAGTAGCGTAGCCCGATCTCTTATTCTTCAGAGAAGTGTAAGAATTCCGTCCCAGTGCTGCAGAAGTTCCCTCTTATTAATTAGTAACCTAAAGCATGTTAGTTGTGATTTTAGCATTTTAGCTAAACAAATTCAAATCTCGACAGGCGGCCAGAAAACACATTTGGGCTTTAGGCACCAGCGTAATTTACGGTGACTCAAAGGGGACACAAAACATGACACTTTTCTGTTTTTTTTCAACAGTTTGGCTGTGTCTTGCTGGGGCAGCGTTGCGTGAGCGTGCCATGCAGAAACCCTTCGGTAATCAGTCACAGACGCATGGAAGACTTCCTGCGCTCTGCTGGGGGCGTCTTCTGCAACACGGGCGTGTTTGTAAAACAAACTAATAACACAAATGAGGGAGTTGAGTGTGAAACTGTGAGAACTGTGACAGTTCAGAGGCGATTATTCTGGTCTGTAATACCTGAAGACTGTTAGCCTTCTAATTCATTTTAATGGCAAAAATAAACGAATCAATATATATTTCTATATATAATGTGTATATTTGTTTGTTGAAATAGACTGTAAATTTTGGAGAACAGTCTGGTGAAGGCAAACAGATCAATACTGACAGCGCTAAACCTCGACCCTTTAGTTGTTGCAAACATCAGACTGATAGTCGTTCGAGTGATTTTGACGCATCTTAAGGGCCACTGGAGGCTGGTTGGGGTCCGCTCATCTGAGTTATGACATTGTTTTATAGATATAATTCATAACACGTGTCCCCAGTCCTCTCGTAATGTTCATGGTTCATAACAACACTAAACAGAGAAACAGAGGTGAAGACGCATCAGAACTTCAACAGTGTGATTCCAAACAGAATTCAGCCCTGTGGTCTCTCAGTTAAATCTCCTCACAGGCTGTTTTCTCCTCTGCAGTGGCTGTCGATGTTAAAGCCGATGGAGTCAGAGACAGTCAGTCAAATCCTACAAGGTCATTTATGCCACACTGAAAACAGTCTGTCTGCAGAGTGGAGCTGTTTCTGCAGGGCTTGTGTGAAACACGCAGCAGGCAGATGCGGTGTGAAGTTCACTTTATCTGTCGGGGCAGAATGACGGAAGACTTTTCACTTTTTTTAATGCAGATTGATGGAGGACGAAGGTGGTTTTCTCTTGCATTGTGTTGTTTTAAATGCAAGTGTGTAAGTGTCTGCACAACTGTAACTGAAGTGGATTTATTTTGGTGCTGTCTGATCACTGACTGGCTTATGATTGGCTGATTCTTTATCACGGCGTCTCTACTCTTTTCAAATGGATCATTTGCATTTATCAGTTTTGTCTCAACATATCTGCAGTCAAAGTCATCTGCCTGTGCTGCGCGGCGCATATATAAATGTACTCAGAAATCTTTGCTGCAGAGTAACATGCATGAGTGCACACTCAGGGCTGATGAATCCACACACTGAGGGCAGCATGAGAAGTTCAGATCAGCTGATGGAACAGTTCTGCACTGATACCGGTCTTCATGTTCAGAAATCGTTAGCTGCACAGAAACAGGACGAATGATGCTGCGGTCTTGCTTGTTTTAATGCAATGCTTGTTGCATGAGTAGATAAACTGAACTACTGGCCCCTGTAAAGAAACTGCGCTAGCTGAAGATACACTGTTAAAACTGCACACGCATTTAAAGTGTAATACCTGCATCTGAAACACACACTAACTCGGTTGCTCACTTTCTCTGCCAGCTCTCTTATTGTCTTGCCTACACACACACACACACACACACAGAGTCATTTTAATGCAGCTAATTTGCACAGGTGGACTTGCAGAGGTAAAGCTCTCTCCAGTATTACACACATTTAATGCTAAAAGGAAAAATTAAATGTTAAAATCGAATACATAAAATATGTTTAATGAACGAGTGGAAAAATCCTTGAATCTTTTTTCTACGGTACAGCACAGATTGCTGTGAATAACTGACCTTCCGCACAAACCTTTCTTAGACCGTCACAATTAGCTCAACCAATCCTGTGAGTTTGACGCCAGTTTTAGCCAATCAGAGGCAGCTGGGCGGAGCAAAGCCTTGGGTGGAGGAATCCTTTGGTAAAGTAATGCTAATGAACAATTGCACTGTTGACACTGTGTTAGACATGGACAGGAAATTGATTGTGTTCTGATTCGATTAGAGGAAGAGACACAGAATGAGGGGATGAAGGTGGAGGCCGCAGAGAGAATACATACACGCAGGGCTGAAGAAAGGAGAGCCAGCGGCACACACCTAATTAAAGTTCTTCAGAAGGCCTGGAGACACTCTTCGTCCTCCTCCTCATCATCTTGCTTTCCTTTTATTCCACTGACTGACAGGCTGATTCATGATTCCTGCAGACTTCCTGATGCGTAAGCTCCAGCAGTCACTTCAGAAGAGCTGCAGGATCTCTAGCAGCTGTGATCAGAAAATGAGCAGCAGGAGCATAAACTTACTGAGAACTAACTAACCTCTCCTCTCTTCTTCTCAGAAAAGCTCAGTGTAGCTCCACCTCCATCTCTTTTCTACTAAAGTTGATCTTTTCTTTCTGCTTTTTATAAACGTTCAACAAGTGTGTTGACAGGGTCTGTGCAACACTCTGCATGTACACAGAGAGGTCTATGGGGGTGTTGTATCCATGACGACAGCTGGCCACTCACGCTGTCGTGCAGTTGCTGGACAAAGGAAGGCGGCGCTATGACAACCCGACACTCTTTATTGGCCTGTTAAGTGGTCATGTTTTTTGTTGCGCTTTAAGAGAAAAGGATTCCTGCATTCGCTCCAGCACTGTAAGTGTGATCAGAGGGCAGTTTCTGGCAGTTAATTGGTCTGGTGTACTTGAGCAGAACTGACTCCATCACACAGAGGAAAGAGGGCGAGTTGGATGTGTATTACACCTCTGTGTGTGTGTTTTTGTGACGGAGCAGCTGGACATTGCTTGGCCACAGCAGAAGACAGAAGCAAACCATGACGTGCAGATGATTAAAAAGTTTGAAGGTGAGATGCAAAAGCTGCACTGAATTCTGCCTCTTTGTAACTGTCTTAGGAACACTAATGTATCCTCAGGATGTTGTGCTCTGATATTTGAAGGTGAAGGTGGTAATTAATTTCAGGCAATGTGCTGGAGGGCCTGCAGACGCGGTCTGTCCTGAAAGACAGAGATTTCCTAACAGCATTTATCACTAACGCTGGCATCTGCCAACTTACGTGGACAATTCAGCGCTGGGCTTATCTCAGCTCCCGACACAATGAGGTATGTTGTCTCTTAATCTGTACATGATTTAAAGGGCCGGCGTCTTTCAGCGACTGCTGTTGCTGTTGTTATCTGTCATGTTGGCTTGTCTGTAGACTCTTTAACGTGTAGAACACGTGTCATGCGTGATGCTCCAGCGCAAAGGAAATCATCACTCGGTCTATTTCTGTCACAGCACAATTATGATTCACTACAGGCTAAACATCTTCTGCGTGCATATCAACAGAGAGATCTCCAGAAAGATATTACAT
>JAZGTJ010010698.1:0-17804 GCA_036877575.1 Botia almorhae
AGATGCTAACACACGCCTGTACAGCCTGCAGACTAATGTCCCCAAAGGGGATTAATAAAGTGTTCCTGTAGCTCAGCTGGTAGAGCATTGTGTTAACAGCACAAAGGTTGTGGGTTCGAATCCCAGGGGAGCACACGTACTGACAAAATGTATAACTTGAATGTACTGTAAGTCACTTTGAATAAAAGCATCTGCCAAATGCATAAATGTAAAGTGTCTGTCTGTCTGTCTATCACTGTCACTAGCTGGATGGGTAAAAAGAAGAGGACGGTTTCACCATACGTGGGATCCACAGAGAAGGGTCAAAACAATTCAGACATACTGTTATTACTATAGTAAGTGCATTAGTGTGTCGCAAAGAAATCTGTGTGATTTCTAAAAATACAGCAGAACATTCAGAGCTACTTTTGGGAAGTCTTGTAAGCAGCTAATGTCAAGGTGATTTTGACTGCACGGCTGAGGTCAGTATATAACAACACAATAAGAGTGTTCCAGCATCAGTTTTAACACTGGCTGCTCCTCATGCTTCTCTTCTCCATGCAGGGAACCTCTCGCTCAGATGACCTAAATACAGATCTGCACGGCACACACGTCTGCTGGGCTTCAGAGAGGGAAACACAGACAGAAACTGGGAATAAAGTTTGAAACGTTAATCTTTTTTTCCTCTTTGGGCAGGAGAACAGTTATGTAAAAGCCATCTATAATTCCCTTCATGCGGATCAAAGGAATACAAGAACCCAATCTGCATACATGCGGCTACACACCCACAGGCAAAGTTGTGTGTGTGTGTGTGTGTATGTGTGTGTGAGAGAGAGAGAGAGAGAGAGAGAGAGAAAGGACGTGATGGAGGATAGTTTTTTTAACCAATACATGAACCCACATCAAACACTATCAAACTTAGTTTTATACTTAAGGATTCAGGCCCTGCATTTTACACCTGACTCTTGTTTGTTTTCACATTGGTATACCACAGATTTCAAACCTAGATTCATTAGTAACCTTAAATTACTTTATGTTCGGGTTGTTGATTGTTTTCTAGCTGGACCACTACATTGACCAATCACAACAACATAACAGCTGTGTTCTAAAAGGCTGGCCGGGTGATTTTTTCAGAAACATTTATTGTTATGCTGGTTGAAGTCTCTTCACATCCTGACAACAATCACTAAGGTATCTAATTATATTTTTAGAAATATTTACCTTTTGTGGAAGGCACAAGACAGAAGATGTTTATCCAATTATTGCATCCAGTCCAAATACAGCATCATGCTTTTAAAGGTTGGTTGCTTTCACTGGCCTCTCCAAAATTGCCTGTCCTACCTTTAAAATTTGAGTTAAAAATATTGACTAGAATGATTACGTTTCATTAAAGGTATCGGCACATTATGGTTCATTGTCACTAACAACACCCTTTAGCCACCTACAGTTATGTTTACACTCCAATATAATATATTGCTCATGCATTATTGTTTATATGTTCTACACTGTTCATACTTTACCCCAGTAAGTTATATAGAAACAAGTGTGACACATGATACAGGTTCCATACTAGAATCAAATGTGCAATGAGGTCATTGCTGTGTTTCAATTCACGTCGCTGAGTTCACAAACATTGCATAGCATGCCGAGAACAGACAAACGAATGAAAGAATTCTGCCATCTGCCGGCTGAAATGAGGTAGTGCAAAAACATGCAGCATTATTTTAACGACAACCTTTTTCTGCTCAACCTTGTCGCAAAATAATATAACTGTATGTAGGGTATAATGTTCAGTCAGCTGGCCCTTTTATGTCCATACAATAGAAGTCAACGGGTGCCAGTGGTGTTTGGTTAATACCAACATACTTATTTTTTACTCCTTAAAAAGTGTCATACAGTGGCAAGGAAACAAAATGATGTGTGAATGAAGAAACCTTGGGAGAGACCAGGCTCAACCGGGAGAGCCAGTTCTACTCTGGCACATGAAAGCTGCAATCCAGAACTGTTTGGTCAAACAGAAAACATATAGTGATAATTTTCAAATTTATATTGTTTTACAACTTTTGGTATGATTTCGTGAAAAATATGACAACTGAGGAATGTTTTAACAGAGATGGTGGCAGGGACATAAGGTTACTGTAGCACGAACATCAAACTGCTGTTATAAGAGAGAGTATATGCTGTTTGTAGAGTCTATAGATTCAAACTGAGGTGGAAGTTTACATAGAAAACAGGCAACCAAACAAATACTTGATAGACTGATAAAAATAGTAGATTTCTTCACATACTATTTCCATGGCTTCTGGGTGACCCGGGCTGTGGCTGTAGTCATCATTAGATGGCAGAAGGATGAGCATCTGGCTTTATCGCAGTGGGCTCAATTATAGGACCGAACTGAAACTAGGGTTGGAGCTCTGGTGCCATCCAGCACCATCTCCCTGCCATATTTACCCTGTGACTACAGTGACCTTAGGAGAATGAAAACAGACAGAGTAGCGTGCCATTTCATGCCACACAATATAGCAAGTGTCCCTAGTTCCACATGACCTAATTAATGCAGCCTAAGTGTAGACTATGTGTAGAATAGATGGGTCTTCAATCTAGATTTAAACTGAGAGTGTGTCTACCTCACAGACAGTACATGAAGACTGTTCCAGAATTTGGGCGATGAACAGTAAATGATGAATGACCCACACTAGATTTTGAAACTACTTATTAAGAGGCCGGAAGTTAGTCACAGTTAACATTAAGGTGTGTAATGAGAAAGGATTCACTCAGACACTGAAGAGCTAAACCATTTAGGGCCTTATAGTAAGTTAATGCGATGCCCAATAGGCAGCCAATGCAGAGATGACAGAACCAGCCTAATACAGTCTTGCCGTCTTACAGCTTTTGTAGGAACTCTGGCTGCTGTGTTTCAGAGTTTTTGTATTAAACCTGCAGCACAATCACTCAGCAAGGCAATTGTGCTGCAGTCATGAGTGCATGAATTAACTTTTGTGTCTGACAGAGACAACTGGCTACACAGAGTTAATAATACTGAGGGTCCGTTTATTCAGCAAACATCTCTTTCAACAGGCTAGTAGGTATAGAATCTAGCATTAACTCTTCCTTACCTATGGTATTAAATGACTGGAGTTGCTACTTAACCAGACTACAGCGTGATGTGAACGTGTGGCAGGCGGTTACATGGTGATCATTTTTTTCTCTAATTGTATCAGTTTTGTTAGTGAAGAAATTCATCACTACTTTGCAGTTGATAAATGTCTGACACGGTTGTTTTGTGAATCTAGTCAGTGTCAAATAAACCTCGAGTTTGTGCTGTCTCTGTTCTAAAACATTTGAAAACTGGTTGAGAATTTCTTAAGGTCGAGACCTTCTCTCTCAAGGCAATGCAGAAAACCTCTACTTGTGTTCTCTTCCAGTCTTTAGAAAAGAGAACAAGAACAGATCTCAGCTTCAGCTCATATTTCATGAAATGTGATCTTTTAACTGAAGTATAAGAAATATGGACCTGAATACAAATGTTTGATCATTAATAACTGAAGTGATTATCAGCCTGGTTGTATATTTAAGGATTGCAGTTTTTAAAAACTGAGAAAACAAAATCTCATTGACAAGATTTATTAATTACAAACTGACAAAGAACAAATATTTACAGGACAAGACAACATGTATAAAAAGCAACAATGAACAATGCATTAAACATCTGCCAATATGCAGCTGTTATCAAAACGGTTAACCAAGACATTTGGTTATTGATATTAAAACAGACAATAAAAAAAAACAGACTTGGTTCATAAAACAGTGAACTCTGTCTAACCGAGATGCAACTATACTTACAATAGCTTTTTTTTTAATTTCACATCAAAAGCCAAGATATCTCTGCATGTGACTGTTGCGTTTGGTGCACACAGAAAGGCTTGTGAATCAGAACCTTCACAAGGTTTAGGAGTTAGTCCTCTTCAGAGTCTGAATCCAGGGTGTAGGTTACAGGTTTGGTTGTACGTGCAGCTCGGCTCCTGGGAGCAGCAGATGAGGGCACTAGCTTCTCTTCCAGCTGAAAGCTTTCATCATCTTCCCAGCTCTTTGCTTTCTGCAAGGGCATTAAAATCAGAATTAAACTCATAACATCTGCACCTCCAGCTATTCTCTAGCTCAACCCATCTGTCACACACTGATCAATGATGCTATATCATGTGTGCACGTGCTGAAGATGGAGAGTTTTTAGCTGTTCTCACACTAGTTGTTTCCGCAAGTAACTTGCAATTTAATGTTTGAAAGAGTGATTGGCAAAAATTAATTATTGCAGCTTTAACTGCGATGTTTAAGAAATATGTGAATGTTTTCATTTAATCTGTTATTTATATTAACATTTAACATTGAGACCACAACAACAAAAAAACAGCTAATGAACACATGCTTTAATATACCAACATGTACTGAAATCTCATGTATGGAGTCAGTGCAACCCTGATCTTGATCAGCAGGCAGGTATTAAAGTACCTTTCCAGCAGTGCTCTTGCCCTTGAGACGGGCCATGAGATTGCCACTGTCCGAGTCACTATCTGATTGGTCGCTGCTCAGAACGGTCTTCCTCTTTTTGGCAGGTTTCTTCTTGGCTGCGGCGGCGTCCGAGTCGCTGGAGGAGAGTTTGACAGCAGTGCGCTGCTTGATTGTTTCCGCTTTCTTAGGGCTCTTGGAAAAAACATCAAGGATTGAGGGCTGTTTTGAATCTAGAAGGATGAAAGCACAAAAAATTGAGATATGACAAAGAACAAACAAAGAACAAATTATCTGGTTGGCGAAACAGATCGGTGTAACTCCAATGTACCTGTGGCTTTCTTCCTTGGAGCAGCACTGGTCTTCTTTGTGGTGGGTTTCTTGGCGGCTCCTTCAGTTGTTTTTTTGACCGTCTTCTGAGTCTTGGTTGGAGGTTTAGGGGCCACCTCTTGGCTGACCTCAGAATGAGCTGCTTTAAAAAGTAACAAGTTAATAAATCAAACATGCAAGAAGTTCAGATTAAAGATCCATCTCCGTGCAGAGAGGTGGGCTACTTACAACTGGGCTTGCTGACGACTTCCTGTTTCTCTGTCTTTGGTTTGCTGGTCTTTACTGATGGTTTCTTACTAAAAACAGTGGGAGGATTATTCAAAAGACATGTAAGTGAGCGAGAAAACACAACAGAACAATCCTTAAGAACTAATAAATGCTTCTCCATTTATAAATATTATTAATGTCTACTTATGAAAGTCACACAGAACATGAGTGTGAGGACATATAGTCCCTCTGAGGAAGTCTTACGTGGGCAGGTGTGGAGGGGAGTCCACGTCACTGTCCGCTCCAGCGCTGGGTTCTGGATTAAAGGATTCATCGTCGTCGTCAATGACCGCACGCTTCTGCTTGCTGCTCTTCATCCAGTCATCAAACTCATCCTCACTGCTGGATATGCTGTACTTCTTTTCAGCTGCAGCTGGAGGAGCAAGATTACACCTTTACATTTCCACTTCATATCAACAGTATTCTCACATTTACGTTGACTGTATTTTTATCTACATGTCCCCACGACTTTTGGCCAGTTGTCCATGACTACCAGATAAGGTCACAGATATCGCACAGAAAGAGAAACGTCTAGCAGATGAACTTGTGGAGCAGAGCTGTAGAAGTATTTCCATGATTGTTTTACAGTATAAAGAGGTTCACCTTTACGTTCTCTCTTCTCTCTAGGAGCTGCTTCCTCAGGAGTGATGTCCACGTCAGAGCCCGACTCCTCATCTTCATCATCATCATCATCATTACCAGACCAGAGGGTTTTCTTCTTCTGCGCTGGTTTAAAGGAGAGAGTGGTCTGCTTGCCAGACTTTGAGCCTGAGAGAGACAAGATTCAACATCAAAATCTGTGCATCATAACATGACACGCACCTGAAGAGTCGTGTGACAAAAACCCCAGGAGACAGCAGATCATTCCGGAATGTCTCAAAGTCAGCGTCTGTCATTTCAGCTTCATTTTTTAAAAATCTATCGAAGACTATATAATGATATGTGCGCACATCCCCTTGTTTGGCACGAAGAGTTAATTCACTCTAGTACAGTCATGTTTCTTTGTCTGTCTTCTGATTTTTATATGATTTTCTTTAATTAAACTCTTTATTGAAAGATTGAGTAACAAACGTTTGTCACAGATGCTACTCATGTGTGTGCAGTCAGTGTTGTGCTCTTGTGACATCTAGAGATGTGCTCTTACTCTTGACTGACTCTTTCTTGATCTTCTTGGTGACTCTTGCGGTCAGTCCCACATCAGAGCCATCGGCTAGTGCATCTGCATCATCATCATCAAACTCCATCTTCATCACCACATCCTCCTTCTGAAAGACCCAAACACAACCCATCGGTGTAATGAACTACTTGAGGAAGAATTATCTGCTGAACATCAGCGTGTCTCTGGTTTACAAGAGCAATAAGCCACTAAAGACTGTGTTACAATGACTTCAACACAGCTAAGTATTTAAATTCGTTATCATCTCCAAGCTCTACACATTCTACATGTTTTAGCCCCAAAGACTTGCAAAATGCCTTCAACTGTAATATTAAGCCAAATAATTTACAATCACATCTCCTCCCAAACACATCAACACAACATAGTTTGACATGCAAAACATCCCATCACTGCATTCATGCAATGATTGGATGAACATTTTGTGGTCCTGCACCTTCTACAGAAGATATACATTTAGGCAAATATATTAAGCCCATTTGACTTTGTGATTGCTATCAGGATGTGAAAGGGCTTTCAATCAGAAAAGCAAAAAATGTTTCTAGAAAAAAACCCAATTGCCTGTCATGCTTATTTCCTATGCAGTGGAATTAGCCAATCAAAACAGTGGATGTTTACACGGAAGATAAAAAGCATCACACGACCCCTTGAACTGCTGTGAACAACGGTTTGCGTGAATGTGCGACACACACCTTAGCAGCTTTGCCTCGTTTGGCTCCCTCCTTCTTCACAGCCTGGCCCTTCATGGTGCTGGTGATGCGCGGGATGACGCGGCGGCCCTGCGGGGTGGGCATGGTCTCGTTCTTCACCTTCACCAGCTTCGACTTGCCCGTTTTCCCCTTTACTGGAGCAACTACGTTCTGTCCCTCCATCTCCTTCTGCTCCAGACGCTACACAGACACAGTAAATGAGCTCTTCACAATACTGAGAGACATTTAATGTTTTCAGGCAATATAAATTGTTAGTTTTAATGATTTGTAGAAAAGATTCGGCAAATAACATTTCATTGTGCTCGTTACACAAATGTATTAGAAGGTTTAACGTAATCATTGACCTCAGCCATGAAACAAATATCAAAGGTCAAGCAGCATCTTTAAAAGAGGGTCAGTCCGCCCGAAATTAAAATTGTATTTACTCTCATGTCATTTTAACCCCCTCATGACTTTTTGTTCTTTTATGAACAAATGCAGTGTATTTGTTCATCAAATCCATTCGTATGTTAGAACACTTGAAATATATAACATGAGCCATTATTTTCCAACTCTTAAAGCTATTTACATGCGTTCAGAGCTTGAGACGAGAAGGTCGTCATCTACTACTGTAAACAAACCAAAAGAAAACTTAAAAACATGACACTGAGGGCTGGGATTTTACTGTCATGGGTCAGAAAACAAGGACATCAGAGCCGGGTCTGACAGTCTGATCTACACACAAGCAGCAGTTGGTTGGAAAAGTTGAAAGGATTCAGTCAGATCTGGGTGAAGTTTACCTCCAGCTCCTCAGTGAAGGCCGCCAGGTCCTCCTTCCACAGGTCAGCCGGCGCTTTACACTTCAGTGTGTTCAGCTCCGTCAGCTGTGGAACAGAGCAGGAACCTTCAACATCTCCATCATATCAAACAGCAGCTGTGAATCCCTCCATCACACACTCATGGTCACCTTATCGTCTCTCTGTCTGCACAGCTCGTCCTTCTTCTCTTTGGTCAGGAACCACATGGGCATGCTGAGCAGGTAGTTATAATCAGGACCGGACGTCTCCTCTTTCTCCTTCTCTTCCTCCTCATCCTCTCCATTGTCGTCCTCTGGATCCTTAGGACACAGAAACACTTATATGCTCGATATGCACACACCACTGTATTAACAGTGAAGAACTTAGTGTGGTGTGTGGCAAACCTTCTCCTGAGCTTGTTTCCAGGCCTTCACAGGGTCTGAGTCGTAGCCCATCTGCTGCAGCATGCGGATGAGCTCCTTCTTGGGTTTATTTTCTGAAAACAACAGGGAAAGAAGAAAAAACAAAGCACAATTTAGACAGACATTACAGGAAAACAAAATCAGTCACAGTTACAAAAAGCAGTGGACAAATAAAAAGTGCTTTCAAATTTTATTCCACTGGAATTTTACCACCAATAAACAATTTAATCAGATGGTAGACATTTCACAGATAAATGACTCTTTCCAGTTTATTTCCTTCTGTCAGATAGACTCATGATTCAGTCTTACACTTATGAAGTAACAGAGGTATAACTGTAAGGAGGAGAAAAGTAATTGAAGCCTCATCTCACCAATGACCAGTGTTCCCTGGATCTTCTCAAGAATGAATCGGGCCTGATTGGAGAGTTTCGCGCCCTCAGCTCCCAGCATTCCAAGCAGCCAGTCCTTCCTGAGGACATAATACTTCATTCTGAGCTCAAAGAAATCCTTCAGGATCTCCTGAACAGACTCGTATTTCTTCAGACTGCCCACGTGATCAAACAACACCTGTGTGAGGGAGATTTTGTTGAGGACAAACTAATGTGAGTCACTCGACACGAGAGAAACGTGTGTGTGCTGTGTTTACCATGGAGTTACAGGTGAGAAAGTTCTGTAGCTTGAAGACTTTGTGTAGTCCAGCAGCCTCGGCCTCTCTGAGCCGCTCCTCCGTCATCTTTACCACGAAACGCACGGTGGTGTCAGTGTGATACTCCTTATAGTCTGTGATCAGTGCAGGAACCTTGTCTGACCCGTTCAGCATCACCTCCAGCACATTCTCCTTATAGGTCTGATACAGATCAAACAATATGAATCATATCGCAAGTTACCGTGTAATGCAAATAGCGTATTTGCTATTCCTCAGGTTGCAATTATTACTCCTCTGAAATGACAGTATTTATTATTCCATTTCTTCCTGAATCTTTGTGGACATCAACAAAAGCTAGTCTAACGACATCATTAAGATAACGTAATATAAATATTTTTGTTCATTTACAGCAAAACAAATTAGTATGACAAAATTCACATCAGAAAATCACGAATAGCATAAACAGATGCTCCTGATCGTAGATCAGCATTTTAATTCTGAGTGGTGTGGGTGAGAAGCGGACACGCGTCACACACCTGAGTCCAGGTTTTGACAGGCAGCTCGGTGATCTCAATGGTGGTCGAGTCAATGATGGCCACCTCACCATTGTTCACGTACTGATTCTTCGTCAGTTCCTCAATGGTGCCTTTGAAGCCCTTATAACTGGGCAGCTGGATGTGAGAAGACAGCATTGTTAATAAACATACATGGCACTCTGGAACAAACAGTTCTCTTGCAGTTGTTTTTTTTTACCATGGGAAGGAGGTCTTCTCCGTTGAGCAGGCGATGGATGTTGTTGATGATCTCACGGACGTCGTAGTTGGGGAGGCGACTGGCCCATCCAGTGCCGATGCCCTCAGCTCCGTTAGCCAGCACCAGCGGGATGATGGGAATGTACCATTCCGGCTCCACTCGCAGATTATCATCATAGTTATACTTCAGCAGGTTGTCATCCACCGCCGGAAACAGCAGGCGAGCTAGCGGACTGAACGTTTCATGGTACGAGTAAATTACTTGCCATTTATAAGAGAAATTTACTTACAGTACATTAGCATCAGGTGATGTGTTAGTTTGACATATTTCACACAAAGCCAGGACTGTGACCCAATCTACACACTAAACTGCACAATAAATTAAATACAGTGAATTTAGCTGTTGCAAAACCTTGTGATATGCCCACAATACACATCAAATTCTGAAAGCTGGTTCACACCAAATGCAATAACAATAAAACTACATTTAGAACAATTAATAATAGCAGAGAATAGCGTGCACACCACAACTATTGTAACAACAAAGAACAATATCATTAGGATCATTAAAAGTGATCATCCATCTTCATGACTGTGAAACTGCAGCACACAAGCTTGTAATTAACAACATTATCATCCATTGGTGTGGATGTTAAAATAGTTTGATTGATATGAATGAGCCTTAAAAGTGCATCAAACATTGTTAACAGAGGAATACAAGAATGCAATATTGACAGACAGCATGCGGGGAAGGCAATACCAGAATGAATGTTGAATAAATACTTATTTCAGCTACAATCAACATGTTTGGGGATTGGTTTGGATGCTGTTACAGAACGCAGCTGCCTATGCAGATTTGTGTACCTGAGCATGGTGAATATATATCTGGGGCTGGCCGAGTCTTTGCCTCCATGCAGACGTGTACCAAACTGACCCAGAGGCTGGAGAAGGTTCAGATTATTACTGCCCACGAAGTTCTGAGCGAGACCCACGATGGTCATCATCAGAGACACCTGAGAAGACAAGAAAAAAAGCAATTTGAAAACATCACTAACACTCTGATGCTGTTCTGCAGTGATGGGGCGACACTGACCTCTCCATGATGGTATGCTGACATCTCAGCCACTGATCCAGCCAACTGAGCTACCTTCACCTCTCTCTTATCATTCCTCTTAAAACAGCAGAAGAGAACCTTCCTCTGACCCGGCTTTAGCCCTGACACACACAACACACACATCCTGTCATCTGCAGCTTCATCTCTAAACCTACTGAGCAAAGTATTAATTTACAGCTTAATGTATATGCTCAAATGAACAGTGGCATGGCAGTGAATGGTTCTCATTATTTTGCAGCTCCAAACAGCTCATCCATCCATCATGAAAGACTTCCATATGACTCCAATGGTTATTAAATGCCTTCTGAAGTGAAATACGCTTGTGAAAAATGAACTATTTTGAGCACATTTAACAATCGAAACGGCATGTTTGAATGTACACATATCTGTTTAAAAGACTAGCATTGTGACAGAACACGCGGTCACAAACGATGAGATTCTGCGTTATTGACGCGGAGTCATTTATTAAACCCCTGAAGTTGTATGAATTTTATGTTGGATGGATGGATGAGCTCTTTGGAGCTTCAAAACAATAAGAACCATTCAGTGCCATGTTAAAGCTGTGAAGAGTCAGGATATCATTTAATGACTCTGATTGTGTTCAGCTGAAAGAAGGTCATATCCTCTTAGCATACTTTGTGGTCAAGGCATTTATGGGTAAAATATCATTTGAGTGGATTCATCCTTTAGCCTCAAAGTGAGTAAATTAACTGCAAATGTTTTGGGTAAACCATCCTATTGATGTTACATGTCTGCTCTGCTTTGTTAACAAGGTGGGCAGTTAGCTACAGTTTGGAACAAAGCCTTGATGCAAAGCGTGTCTCACCATCCACCAGGCAGGGGATGGACCTCTCGTTGTCAGAGTTGGAGAACAGCACAAGTTCTTTATTGATGAAATCATAGTAGGTAAGTGACGTGGTCTCCTGTCCATACAGGTACTCCTGCGCATAGAAAAACGAGGCTCACTAGTGGCACATAAATCCCAAACCTCCGAACATCACCACACAGTTGCTGAGGGGCGCTGTACCTCAGGCAGGTTGTGTTCCCGCCGCTGACGCCTGTTGATCATGAAGCTGGTCAGCCATTCCTTCCTCTCCTCAACCTTCTTCTTACTAAAGGCCTGAAAGAACAATGTTTGTAATTTGATGTTTAAATGTTAATATTTAAATGTTTATGTTTATATAAAAGAGCTTAATGATTTAAGTGCATCGTTTTAAGTGCAAAACAATATTTAACATTATATTTATATATATTAATATGACTAATATAAGTTTATTATCTGTAATAAAGTAACTACACATATTTTCAAATGTATAAGGAATGTCGTGCGAAGACTTCCGCAAACATTTTGACACACTTGTGCAACTAAATAGAATGAATTTGACCAATAATCAATTTACAGACCGTTTCAACTGATGCATGGAAATAAACCTGCCCTACAAACTACTGTATACCAGCAGTTGTCCATGTGAATCTTTTAATGATTTGTGCTTTTAGTTGGTCAATGCTGAGTAACTATTACCACCCAAACCATTGCAAAGTTTAACAAATGTTCAATGTCGCAAAATTTGCAAGTATTGCGCAGTAAAAACCCATACACAGGTGTGTGGGTTGCTTTAGTTAGAGCCACTATTACAAGTCAGATGTGCTTACCAGGGTGATAGCCTCATCGTCGGCAGGCCCAGAGTACTTAAAGGGGATTCGATGTTTCACCATATCTGAAAAATACTCTTTGGCCTCCTTTGATGTGCTGGTACCCAAACCTGAAGATGGGCACAGAGAACACTGCTCAAAAGACAGACACAATAACCACACACACAAGCCTTTTAAAAAACACACCCAGTGCGCTTGTGACCCCTTCACACCCGATAACACACACACATCAATTAAAAACAATGCTTACGTTTGTCGTCGGACTACCACAGGTGTTGGAAACAAACCTTTGTAGTATTTGATCTTCCAGGATTTGACGCTACTCTGTTTGTCCTTCCACTCGGTGAACTCTGGGATGCTGTAGAAAGACATTTCCCGCTTCTTATTGGACACCTGTTGAGTGAGAGCACAAACATCAGAGACACTTCCACCAGCATTCTTAAAGGATTAGCTCACCCCAAAATGAACATTCTCTTCCCCTCATGCCATCCCAGATGTATAGGACTTGTTTACATGGATATGAAACGCATCACTCTCGAAGTATGCTTAAAATGGTAACAGTTTTCCTTCACAGATGTATCGTTTCACTTCAGAAGACATATTAACCCACTGGAGTCAACTGGATTAATTTAATGATGGATGCATGTGCTTTTATGGAGCTTCAAACTATTGCACTCTGATCAATGGCATTATACGGCTGGGAAGATCCAGGATATTACTTCATATAACTGTGTTCAGATGAAGAAAATCATAAACATCTGAAATTGCACGAGGGTGAGAATACTATAAGAGAATATTCATTTATGGATGAACTGCTCCTTTAAATGTGGAGATGACACGGGCAGCCGGCATCTACCTTGATGATAGGGGTGATGAACTCCTCCAGGAAGTTGTGCTGCAACAGTGAGGGCCAGTTATGATGGATGAAGTTGATGAGAAGACCTTTGATGTGAGATCCATCTTGATCCTGCATGAGCCACAATCACCAGCATTACGACACACACAACACTACAAAACCCGTCGCTACAAAACCCTGGCTTCGCCTGTGCTGTAATGGACACACTGCGAGTCTGACCTGATCTGTCATGATCATGAGCTTGCCGTAACGCAGACTCTTGAGGGACTCGGGGTCACTGTAGTTCTTCCTGTACTGCAGACCCAGGATCTTGATGATGTTGTTGATCTCAGCGTTCTCCATGATCTAGAGAACATAAAGTTGAGGGCATGAGGGTAAATAAATCACAGGAGATCTTTATCTGGAACCAAATGATTTAAGCCCTAGATTTTAAAAGTATAGACCTGTTTGTGTGACGCTTCTCGCACGTTGAGCATTTTACCCCGCAGAGGAAAGACCCCATAGCGGTCCCGGCCCACCACACCCAGACCAGACACGGCCAGAGTTTTGGCCGAGTCTCCTTCAGTAAGGATCAGAGTGCAGCCATTGGAGTTCCTCCCACCTGAAACCAAACAGCCCATCCTGAAATTAACTTATCAACTGACTTCATCTATATAAGATCATTACACACAATACAGTTTACGAACATGTTTACACATCATCAATTTGGTCTTACCTGCATCATTGGCATCATCCAGTTTTGGCACTCCCTTAATCTTAGTGTGCTTGACAGCAGAGCATTTCTTATTGAGCTGCGTCTGAGCTTTAAACTTCACCCAGTTCATGATGCTCTCCACTATTCCACAGCTGTTAGCCTGTTAAACACAGAGTTCAGTTAAAGTCACACATTACTAAAACAAAACTCAAGTGAGGCTTGCCTGTGCACTTGTCATGCATTTAATGCATGTTGTTTTAGGTTGTTTCCTACTGGCCCATGAAAACATAGCCCACCTTTCTGTAGTTTTTTTGTATACCAGGCAAAAAACAACTTTTTAGCAAACCACACAATCTGAGGCGTCACACATCTGTCTGTAACACAAATGATTCAGGACCTGCTTCTTGATGAAGCACAAATATGATAGCACATCTATAATGTCAAATCTTATTGGTTCTTGGGTGTATTGTGACTATGTCATGCAGCAAAAATCTATGTGATATCAAAATGGACCTGAACGTACATGCATACATGATACACTCAGCTGAGGTGAAGATTTTCACTAAATAAATAACATTCGTTCATACACAAGTTGATACCAAAGAGTACCGAAAACTTTAATGTAATGTATTTTTAAAATCTTATCTTAAGTATCTTAAGAACACATGGAATATAAAGCGCAAGTTGCATGGATTTGATACTTGTGTCTTTTGTTCAAAACATGAAGCAAACTGCAACATTTACTGCAACAACGGTAAGCTTACACACTTGAGCAGATGTTTCAGGCCTTCACACGCTGACGTGTGATTCAACCGTCGCATTTCTCACCTGTTTGATGAACTTGTCACTCAGAGGACAGGTGGAGCCGAAGCTCTTCTGCTGGAGGGTCATGTTCTCTTTGGTCTGAGAGTCAAAGCTGGGGTTCTCAATGAGGCAGTTCACAAACAACCACACGTGGTTCTTCACCTGCAAATACAAGGAAACGACTACTTTCAATCCACTGCTTGCAAAACAAACCGTGAGATCAGACCATTTATGAAATCCATCTGCTGATCATCTGCATCATACCTGGAAAGGTTTGACGGCCACTCCAGCCTTGTTTTTTTTCTTCACCACCTCAATCAGTTTAGACACAATCTGGTCTGCAACATAATCTGTGTGTCTGCCACCCTGAAACAAACACACACACATAATACTTTTCAATCTGACATTTTCTGTGAAGTCCAACCTGACTGCTTAAATAACAAATCATTATTATAAGATTACTATTGCATTTAAGTTACCGATTGAAGCTTTAATAATGCTAAGCTGCAAAAACAACTCAATCTGAACTGAGATGAGACAGATGAAAACGTTCATGACAGTCCAAATGAACACATGAATGAAGGCTATTGGGAGATAAGAAACTTGGCCCCGTCCAGGCATGGTGAGGTAAGAAGTCACTCATGGCCGGATGTGAATAACTAGTTTCTACAACAGACCATAAGAAACTAAAAATATCACAGGAAATAATTATATGACAGAGCCCTTTGGAACTGGAAAAAAATTAGCTTTGCTGAAATGTTGTACCAATGAAGAGCATGTAATTGTGAAAACGTTTACCTTGGTCGTGGCGATGCTGTTAACAAAACTGACTTGCTGGAATCCTTTATCGCTGAGTGTAAGACACACCTCCCAGCGCTCGTTCACGGTCTCGTGAACTACTGTCAGAGCAGAGCCCGTCTCGTCAACCTTATCCTTCAGATACAGGTCCACGTAGTTACGGAAACTAGTCACCTTAAAGACGCAGAACCTTCGGTCAGCAAACCCCACCACAATACAGTAACACAGATGAAACCGTTTCACGTTCAGAAGAAGAGCAGTCGTCTACTCACCGGCAGCCTCTTGCCGTTGAGAAACACCCGGACGCCCTTAGTGGAGCCAGCGATGTCATACGCTCGTCGGGTCATCAGTGCCACAGTGTCGTTGTCTAGAGACTGCATCTTAAACTTAGCTAGGTCCGGCTGAAACGTGATGCAGGTGTAGTCTTCACCATCGAAGGGCTTAATCTTACACTCACCTGCCCGGCCCATGTTATCAAACCATGTCTACGGAAAAAGAACATTTGTTTTAACACGGATACTGATGTTTATTTATATTTATTTATACACACATACACGTTTATTGAGAAGCTATACATTATTTGTTACTGTTGTATTGAAAACTGTAAACTTTTCCTGGAAAAACTTTGGCTACAGAACTATTACTAATCTCTACAAGTTTTAACACAAGTAAAGCTCAACAATTGTGTTTACCTGCTTGAAACAGTGTCTGGACTCTCGGCAGGCGGTTTCCACGGTAAACTTGGTGCTGAAAATGTTACACAGCTTTGCACCATATCCGTTACGACCACCTGACGACGACAACACAATTAAACCTTCCACAGATCACAATCCCCTATCAAACCATTCACTGAAGGCATGACCCCACCTGTGACCTTCTTCTGGTCATCGTCATAGTTACTGGAGGTCAGGAGCTGGCCGAAGATCAGAGCAGGCACGTACACCTTCTCCACCTTGTGCTCCACCACAGGAATCCCCTTGCCGTTGTTCCACACACTGATGGTGTTGTTCTCTCTGTGCACACAAACACACATTACTGAGATCTTCTCCACATCTACACTGCTGATCAACGAGAGGATGAGCAATACGTACATGTCTATGTTGACCTTGATGCAGTTCATGGTCTTGTCTCTCTGTTTGTTATCAGAAGCGTTCACTACGAGTCACAGAAAAAAAGTATGAAAGCATTTAATTTGTGAACTTGATCTCAGGAGACCATATCTAAGAATACAAGACAAAAACCATAGTCCATTGAAAGATGAAACTTAAATGTTTTCTGTAATTCATCAAAGGTCATTAGAAGATACGTTTAAAAGGTGCTTTTATCTCTATTGGTAGTTAACACAACCTCATTTGAAAATCTGTTAAATAAATCACCCAAGAAGTCAATTAACCATTTAGAAAACTTTATCAGTTTTGTTGATTATTAGTTACAGGTCATCCTGTTGTGTGATATAATGAATGTCATTTGTGAAAACTCACCCAGAATCTCGTCAAAGATCTTATAGAGTCCAGGCACGTATGTGATATCTCTGCAGTTCATCCCAACATCATCATCAAACACCCACATTTGCTGCAACGAGGGGCAGAAAAATTCATAATTCATTCATTTACCCTGCTCTGGTTTATTACAAGGTCATGCTCATTCACTGTAGCGCCTGTAGCAATTGTAATAATCTGTCACTGGCAGACAGCAGCATTAAAATGTGTTCAAAAACTGCAACCCAATTGATAAAAGGCGACAAGCCTTATTTCATGATGGAGGCAGGCGATCCAAAAATAATGAAACAATTTCTCCATTAATAATTAGCAGTCCCATTAACAGATCTTGAAAACCTTTATTTCCTTTATGGAAACTCAATTTGAAGATCTGACACAGGCATATACTCACTTGAGAGACCATTTAAATCATAATAAAACACTGTTACATGACATAACTTTTTCCATTTGTGTAAACAGTATTTCCCAACACAAAAACAGAATAACTCTCATGTTCATTCAGACTGCAGTTCACAACACATAAATGAAAAACAATGAAACGCGTATTATTCAGAGAGATATAATGAATCATACTGAAGATGTGTACCTGGGTGACGGGCTCCACCGAGCCGATGTACGTGTCCGGCCGGAGCAGGATGTGCTCCAGCTGCGTCTTCTTCTGATAGATCCGCTCCACAGACAGACGCCTCTCGTCCTTCTTAGCTTTACTGAGAGTCTTATTCTCAAACAAACTCTGCAACACCAAAACTTTAGCTTAGTTATGAAAATGGCTAACGGGTTTTGGTTTATCTCGCACTCATAACCAGCTAGTTTGACGTGGTGTTAGT
>JAZGTJ010010699.1:0-17803 GCA_036877575.1 Botia almorhae
TCTATTTACCTTCTAAAACCAATCAATACTTTTAATTTGGCAAATAATTCTGACAGAAGTTAATTTCTTCCATACTTTCATACTGAGGACAAACTGGTCAAATCAGATGTGTGGATGTTAGATTTTACACATCTCCCCTCACATATATACTTCTGTCTGTGCCAAATGTCTGTGAAATGACCTGATAACTAACATATCCTTCAAAATCCTTCAAATCCTAATGATCTTACTTTTCTTATAAAACACAGAAATAACTGATAACTTTAACAATAAAAAATAATTCGTTATTTAGTAATTAATAGTAACCATCTGATCAATAATTACTTTGTGGTATGTCCTTACCTTTTAGCAGTGGCCTTTTGGACAGCAGTGTGGGCTGCAAATGGCTGCTCTAAATGGCTACAATAAAGACAACATGATCTCCAAGGGCACAATGATTTATTACATGGATGGAGTGAGGCACGTGTTCGTGGACACAATTGATTTTTAAGCCGAGCTTCGTGAGGGGGTTTGTAGACGTTGACATGCAGCTCGGGCACAAGGCAGTGACATATGACATCCAACCCCATGTGTAAGTGGAGGAGTGTGTGTGTGTTTTTATTTGATCAAAATGAAGTCCTCTTTCCATAAGATTATCTTCACAGCATGTGCTGTTGGAGTGTCTGATGAATCTGCCAGTATTGGCTCTTAACACTGTCACACTCTGTAGGAAAGCCTCTCAGCTGGCTGGAATTTTAACTCCGGGTGCTGATCTCTGTAAGCTAGGCTGTTAAGTAGCAGTATGGGTGGCTATCTCGCTTAGACCAGCTTGACCTAAGAAAGCCTGTCATTTTACTCAGAGACCGTTAAAAACGCTACGTTACATGTCGCACATATGCGCTATTTAGTGTTTCTGTAGTCTAAAGAAATCTGTGTAGTAATGAAAAGCCTGAATGAATCATGTAGGTATTAGGTCTGGTGCATTATATGCGTGGCGTATGTGTGTGAGTGAGTGTGTGTCCGGACTCTTGTGGCAGCTGCATGCACCATCAGGCAGTAAGTCTCCACTATGTAGGTCAGACTGCATGGAAGGAAAAAAGATCTATGTTTGCCTAGATGAATAGAACCAACACTATAAGTTCACTTGCTTATTTATTCCATGCTATTTGAATTCAAATGCTGACACCTGCCTTGAAAAGTTTTCTGTGTGTTTAATTGTGTGCTTGTGTGTTCTATTAAAGATCATGTCATAGAAATTGTTTTACAGTAATAGGGACTCCCCTGGGGGTGTATACAAGCAGCTTAAGCTTCAGGGAACTCTCTGGAGAGACAGGGCTTTGTGTGTGTGTGCAGGTGTATGGATGGTGAAGGTCAGAGATGCATTCCTAAAAGAACCCCCAAAATAGGCCTAGGGACAGGCACTCTCAATGTGCAATTTTGCAAATCTTTGTATAGAGATGCTGCATTTCAATTTATTATCTGGAATCAAAAATATCATCGTTTTACTTAAGGCACATTAGATGATGATGCATTTGTGATAGGGCTGTCAATTTATTACGTTAAGCGTGATTAATTAATAATTATTAAAAATAACGGGATAAAAAACACGTCATTAATCATGCCCCATGTTCCCACTTAAATTCCACAGTGAGGGAATTTTGACCATCGGTGTTAAGTATTATTAAGTATTAACTTGTACCGCAGATCTTAGGGGAAACCCCACGTGTTGACGTCATAAGCGACGTTGGGACTTTGACACAGGGCTTTTGACGCTCACGCTCCGTTATGTTAATAAGCGCGTGTCCTCGGTGCGCTGTGCACGTGAATCATTGAGCGTCTGTATAAACACGAGGTATGTTTGCGGCTTCATGCGGCTCTTGTGTTGAGTACAATCTTCCTAAATAGGCAATTTAAACCGCCATGCAATTGTCTTATAGGGTCATGAAGGCATGCAATCTGTTAACGACTGAATGTAATATGATATGGGTGAACGACTTTTAAATATAGCCTACACGGACAAATTGACACTTGATTGAATTAATGGATTGCTGTGGACAGTGAAAGGCCTAAATTTAATGATATAGAACTAAACATTGACACTGAAAGCAGACTTTTTAAGAGGAATTTTTATTCAATAACTTAATAATCAAATAAGGTAATGTAATCTTTTTATCAATTAACCTCTACAGTCTATGTAATATGGATGTTGCACTCCTAATGCATGAATAGTATGACGATGCTGTGGTAAATGTTAATGCAGAAGCAATGGTGAGAAGAGATGGTGGAATTTACCTGGAGAGAATAAGATGTCTGCGCCAGATGAGCCATTATGGCAGATTAAATCTGATCCAGACCAAGAGTGACCCTGAGGAGAGAGAAAGGGAGAGCGATAGACTCTCATCTTGGCTTATTAAATTAATAGCTGTTGGTGGGTGTCAATAGCTGTATATCAGATTGGGAAAGACTTTGATTTGATTTGAAGTTTGGCTTTACGGAGTGGGTCAGTCAGTGTTCTTGTGATAGCCAGCACAAAATCTTCCAGGAGGAAGCCACAATTATGAAAAAACCAAAGAGGAAACCAAAGGATTTTTGCTTCTTTAAAATAAATACTACAATCATAAGCATTAACATATATTAGACTACTGTAGCCACATATTAAAGGCAGTCAGCGTTGTAGATATTCCACAGGGTTTTAGCATTAGATATGAGTGGCTGTTTGTATTTTAGTTTAGTTAACTCTGATCATTTCAGTCTGATCTTACCAGTTTGTGTGGCACATTTTAACATTGGATTGTTTTGTTAACATTTGTAAACACGCAGGCCATAAGTAAACCCTACATTTCATATGTAAAAGGATTGGACTGTCACAACAAGTATTTACAATATTTACAGTATTATAGAAATCTTGAAATTACATTAGCAAAACTGTTTGTTTAATAAAACATAAAAACAAACAGGGCACACCTTACATTAGCTTCAGTATTCAGACATTGCCCCAGTGAAAGTTTGATGTTATGTTTTCATTAAGATTTGTTTAGAAATATGCTAAAATATCCCCTGCATAATAGACTTAATTGCTTCCAACTAACCTGATGAGAGTTGGGATTTTGCTGATGTTGTTATATGGTTGATGTCAATTTTGTTTTTATTTGATATCTTCTCAAATGCATAGTTTACTGAAAATTAAGAACAAGACATAAAGCTCACAAGCAAACATTGCACTCAGAAGGCTAGCTGGTTGCCTAGGTAACCTGTTCTCTGTACGATTATAATTTGGAAAATATTGGTATGAAAGTTTTCATCTCTTTTAAGAAAATAGAAAACAAGTATATTCTATGTATAATGAATCTTCAGTGTCTTTTAAAATAACACAATGGATTTTTCAAAGAACTCACACACCCTGTGTGATACATACTCAAAATTATGGCAAACGCTACTGTGAAATCTGGCCCTTTAAAATGTAATTATTGCAAATACATTTTCTCTAGGTGACAACTTAACCTTCATGTGCTAAAGGACGCCAACACTGCTTGACAGGCAAGGTATGTTGTGATTAAGTCGTTGAATACCAGTCAGCTCTTTGTTGTTACTAAGCAACGTGTTTCCTGGCAACAATTTACTTGTCTTTTGGCAACCACTGACTTAATTCAGAATGACTGTTCCCCAGTACTTATGCTGTAACATTTCTAGGTCCATGGAATTCTTTCAAACAACAAATCTAGACAGAGAGAATGTTCTGCGTTAAGATTGGACATTGAAATGTGCTGCAAGTGTTAAGACATTCTGCGTCAGAGCACTAACGCAAAATTTACATCACTTTAGTGTGGAAGGAACTTTGTATGTGACCGTAAATCTGTAGAGAGCGAGTGGCTGCAAAAGGTGCGTCTTCTGCGTTTGAAGAGGAAACACTGCTGGCAGACTGCGGCGTGAGGAGAGCGAGACAGCTGGGGGAATTTCATCAAAGTGCCTGCGACAGGAAGCAGGAGTGGGTGGAGGGAGACTCAGACCAAAAGAGGCATCTTTACAGCTATGCACCATTCTGTGTGTCGGTACCTCAGGCATAAGGTACCTGCAGAAATAAATCTTGACAGCCGTGGCTGTGTGTCTGAATAGGCCTTTGTGTGTGTGCTTACTTTCAGGTGGCCTATTTACTGAAATTAATGCAAAATCTAGCATGCCACTGTCACTCACTGTCTGTGTATGTGTGTGTGTCTGTGGGATAATCTCAGTAAACCTTTCAAAGCTGGTGTAAACTGTCCATTTTGTGATAATGTATCATGTGAAGGTGGCAACCTGTGTTTACTAAAGTAACCCTTGCTGTTGTTTTAACCTGTCTGCTACTGTATACAGACCCATAGCACTGTTCAGTTACAAAGCCTGTGTAATGCCATACATGTAGCTTTACAGGTCTGTAGGAAGATATGTACTGTAGATCAGTAGAGAATGAATGTCTATATTAAGTTTCATAGGTCTGTAGTGAGCCTTATAGGTCTATAGAGAAACTTAAGTCTGTATTGAGTCATACAGGTCTGTATGGAGCCATATAGAGAACCTTTTAATCTGTGGTGAGTCTTATGGATCTGAAGTGAACCTTATTGGTCTGCATTGAGTCTGCATTGCGTGTTACAGACCTGTAGTGAACCTGATAGGTCTTTGTTGAGTCTTAAAGGTCTGCAATGAGTCATAGAGGACCTTAGGACCCTAGGTCTATAGAGGACCTTAAGTCTATATTGAGTCATATAGGTTTGTAGTGAGCCATGTAGATCTGTAGAGAATTCTTTAGTATTACTGGAAGTCTATAGTATACTAGAAGACTTAAGTATTCCATGCAGATCCCTATTAAGTAATATAGGTCTGTAGTGTGTTATAGGGATCTGCAAAGCTTTAAAGCTCTGGAATGTCTATACGTCTGTTGTAGTTAAGCAATATAAACCCCTAAATGAATAAGTAATAATTACACAGTGATTTTACACCATACTAAGCTATATGATTTTAGACATTATAAACTTGCAGAAATCTTTAAAAGCAGAGTAGGTGATCTTTCCAGAAACTTTCCAGATCTTTTATACTGGTCGAAAGTCTCTTTACATCCTGTATTTGTAGTTAAAATATTAATATTATTTAGATATATTCTGTGGAAGGCACAGGACCATAAAATGCTTGTCCAGTCATAGCATTAGGTCTAAATGCATGGTAGGATGTCTTACTTGCAAATCATACTACGTAGACATTCGTGTGTTGGAGGGGGCGTGGCTTTGGAAAGCGACAGGTGCTGTCTGATGCTTTCAAAGCTAGCTTACTAATGCTAGCCTCTCCGAAATTGCCTGTATCAAAATTCAGCATTACCACGAGCTACAGCGGTTCCATGTGTACATATACATACATACCATACGTGCCATATGTACATACATATACATTTTTTGTACATAGGTTCAGAGGAAAGCATATGAAAAGCAGCACTGATCCAAAATCACATTTATTTTAATGGCACAGCTGAATGATCTCTGCAGCATGACACACTGCAGCTGCAGCACTGCTTCTGGCTGTGCTGGATACACACAGTGTGGATCATGCTCTCTGTGCTCTTAACTTGTGGTCTGGACAGTCATTATGTAAGTCCTGAGTCACTGAATTGGTTGTAGGTTCTCTAAAGAAAACATGACGGTTTATGTCATTGTTCACAAATAGCACACAAAGGATTTGAGATTTTAACACTAATACTTGCCTTTGTTGTACAGAATGTTTTGACACTACAGACTATATACATAAGGTTAACACTTTATAAATTCATGTATATACAGTTTAAATTTTATAAAATTCACCAGTCAATTTACAGACAGAAGCAGCGCTGAGACATTTGTTTGTATAATTCCAATCCTTGTTCACGGAATTTCGGATGGCGTTCCAGAATTTGTGAGAGTGGAAAGTGGAGTTGTGGTTTCGCCACATAATTCCACTAGAGCGAGCAGTGGATTTTTTAAAACTCAGAGTGTCAGCATTTTCTCTTGGCCTGCTCTCTCAGGCAGGTTGCTGTCTAGCAATCTGACCATATGTCAGCCCATCAAATACTGTGGTAGTGAATTACAACCGTTTGTGTGTTTTGATCATACAGAAGGCTTCTGCCGTTAAGTTTGTTTGTTTCTTTTCTTTGACACCAATGGCACGTGAATCAGCACTTTCATCTTCTGGATAAATGCCTGTAGTCAAAGGCTAAATGCTAGAAGTTTTCAAGTATATGTTAGTTTTTGATAACTATTTAATGTAAATACAATTAAGAAAAAAAAATGCCTCAAGCTGTTCTGTAACCTATAGTGAGTCTTATAGATCTTATAAAGAAACTTAAATTAAACTTATAGATCTTTAATGAACATTATTTGTACATGTAAATACAGTTCTGTCTTGCTTCCTTCATGCGTTTTCACGTCAGTTATTCCTAAAATGCAGCTTCATGTCAGGGCTGCCCACATTTTTTCAGTCATTATATTACAGATAATAAACAAAGATTTCACTTTTAATATTTCAGGTATTTATCATGTAAGCTCCTGTGTCTGGAGATCAGGAGTTATGTAATAAACAGTACCAGTCATTGTTGTTTCCTTTGTCTCTGTCCATTGGTCTTCGTTCCATCTTTAATTAAGACTCTATGGATGTGACCTAACATGATAGGACTGGAGGATATGGTGTACAAAGAACTGCACAGCAAAAAGGAGGTTTAGGGCTTAACCTTGCATGGGTTATTTGCTGTCTGCTCCAGAATTGACCCTACTGCTAAACCTGTGTTCGTCTTTGATCCAGACGAGACTTCCCCCACCGTTTCGTCTGTATCCAATAAGACTCAGGATTGCATGGCTCATTTTTGTAGCTTAACTGGTAGAGCATTGCTCTAGGAAACAGAAAGGTCACGGGTTCGAATCCCAGGGAATGCACATGCTAATACAATGTATAGTTTGAATGCAATGCAAGTTGGGTTCTTAAGATTGTAAGGGGAGGATACTTTGGAAGAAACAGCAAATTTTGGGTTATTAGGACAAGTGCTGTTTGCTGTTTTACTCTGTGTGCATAAACAGAGACCTTTGTCCTGAGGGAAAGCTATGCAGCGCAGCGTGTCATTATAACAAGAAAGGGATACAATTTTAGCACTGGTGGTGTGAAAGACAGAGAGAGTAGAGCTGTGTTTAGAGCAAAAACAGAAATGTATGAAGATGAAAATTATCTGTAGGAGCTAACAACTCTTCAATTGTACAATCTAGTAAAATTTTATGTTTAATTGTAGATCATATTTAGACACACATCTTGAATATTTTAGTTCATATTTTAGTTTAATATTTAGTCTTTAATAGCAAACTAGCATTTGATTGAAACCGAATTTTAATTTGATTTTATCTTAAATTTTACATCTAGCTGTTGGACCTGTGTCAATGTGCCACATATTGGGTTTCTGGATTAAGTTTTGTTTGTAGTTGCATTGTAATACATTACATTCTAATTAATCAAATCCTCTAGACCTGAAGAACCTGCTGAAATAATAAAGAGGGCCATCATGTGTGGAGGCAAGAAGGAACTGAAGAGGTGGCATGCGGACATTATGCATCCACATACTTCAAGAAGGGAATAAATGCTGGAGAGAACATTTGCCAGAAAAATGTGAAGGAGGTGTGGAGTGGGATGAAAACCGTTACCAACAGCAAGTTGGCTAGTAGCCATGACTTGTGGAGAAGCTTAGAGCTAATAAAATTAATCTGTTTTCAAACGAATTTGCTTCTCAGTTGCAGGTCTGTCATTATCAGCTCCAATATGCTGGTTGTGACCAAGGAGGTCTGCAGCACTTGGAGAAAGCTATCTTTTAGCATCCCTATTCATCCTAATGACAGTCGGTCAGCTAGTGCAACCCTCTTGTTCCTCACACACTTTTCACAATATTTATATGGATTTAGGACACTGGATCCTCCATCCCGCCCAGTCTCAGACTTTCTTCTCTGCTTATCAGTTTTGTATAGAGCTGAAGAAGCTCCATACAGGCAAAGTGCCATAGCCTGATATGATCAGCCTCAGGGAGAGCAGGACATGACCTAGACAATTCTATAAGGTTCTGTTCTCTCTACTCCTGCTCTCTCTCTCCCTGAGGTAGATAAGGTTCCTCATCTCTGATAGTTCACCAGGTACACCAGAACCCTGGGAGAATATACAGTAGGCTGTCAGAAAATAAAGACTGAGAGGCTGGGGCTGAAATGGCTTGAATCCTGTGTGTGCACCTTTACCATCTGGATCCTGTTGATAGACAGAGGTTTGTGAGGCTACAGGTCTATGTGCTGTCGTCTGGTTGCTGTATAAAATCCCTACCTGTAAAATTATTTCAATATTTAGATGTCTGTTTCACAATTTTACACTTGGGCTTATCAGAATTGTAAAAATCTGCATGTGTTGTCCACATTTGGTTATATGTTCTTCACTTGGATTTGACACCCTCTACTTTTTTAGAAGGTTTTGCTAAAAAGTCAATTTTTAAAGAATTTTAGCATATTTGCATTTTTGTTTGAATAGTTTGAATAGAACTAATTCTGACCACAAAAATTAAAAGGGAAATGGAGGCATAAAATCATCATAAAGCAGATTTTATGCTTAAATAACAGCATACTGCCAGATTAGCTTTCAAGTTTTTGCAGAACACAATAATCCATTTTATCACAGCATGATCTAAGAAGGTTATAAAAAGCTCTGTGCGCTGCGGTAGAAACAATAAAATCTGACCTTTTGTATTAAGGAGTTAGCATTGTTGCTGTCACAAATTTGCTTTGTTGCTTTGCATGTTGATTTAAAAATAGTGCAGAATCTTAAATATTTTGTACTCAGTTTATGTCATCACATTTATTTATTTCCCAAATACCAAAACATTTTTGCAGAATTAAATTATATTATAAATCCATGATTTTTTTATAGTCTTAGAGGTCTTAGTCTTAGGTCATGAATCATTTATAATCATCATCTTTTTAAAAAAAGCAATGAGTCTATTTTGCTAAAATTGCTAAACTTACTTTAATCACTGCCATTGTAATAAAGATTGTTGCAAAACCTAAACTGCATTAGAACATAAGACTCATCAGTATTACATTTATAAGTGAGCTTTATTCAGTCTACACACTTCACTCAGCACTAATGAGTATTTGTTCAGTCTTTAGGGGCCTTAATCAATGAAATATGCATGGAGTTAACATGCTGTATGCAGTGAGTGACATCATGCTGGTCTCACATGCTGATACTGTATGCACATGTTGCTGTGTAGTTATTCTTTTGTTGTTCAGGAAACTTAATGGGGCTCTTAGTTGTTTTACTCAAGGATCAATTTGTCACTAATGTTTCTCCAAAGATTTCTAAAGACAAATAAAAATAGACACAAATGAGTCTATTTTTGACACACATTAAGTGTAAAGAGCTATAAAATATGTCTATTTTAGGTCTCTGTTAATTGCATATTGAAAGAATTTGATTAGAAATGTTTGATAATGATGTCATATCATTTAAAATGATTTCACATTGAAATTTCATGATAGTCTTATCTGGCATATCTGAGCACTGTTTCAGTCATTGCTGAGATTCTTAAATAGACATGTGCTTTGGTCAGTTTGTCAGGAGAAACATCTGAGATGCAGGAGATATTAGATACTGTACAAGAATCAGTGACCACCTTCCATCATCCTCTTGCATCTTCAGCATTACAGCATAAGCGACATTCAAATTTACTACAGGGAGAATTAACAGACCACCATTAACACACCATTAACCCACAGTACACAATCCTCATCTTCCATCTCATATCTGTCAACAGTCCTTTAATAGACCTGGTAACAAAAAATCAGAGCACAGGATTAGGTGCAGTAGAGATTAGGATCTGTCTTTATCTGTACACCCAACCCTTTTCTCATTATTGCTCATCAGTGCACAGACTGTCTGCTTGGGGTGGTGGAGTGGGGGTCAGGTGTTGATAGCCAAAAACACAGGTGAAGACAAGAGAAGGCACATGACACTGTAAAATGTTCTGTCAGAAAACATACAGCAAAAAGTGTGTCACATGGTAATATTTAGGTAACATGTTTTATCAAAAATATTATTTTATATGATTCAACCTGAATACATTAGGTAAAACCAACTAACTTGATCATGTAGATCATGTAGAAATACATCCCTAGGTAAAACTTTATAGTAAAGTAAATTTTACAGTAAGATAAACACATTTTGCCTAAAAACATGCTTTGTGTGTGTTCATGTAATAAAACAATATTATGTTTAATATATTCTGTGTCTGTACCGAAAATGCTGTAAGATCGTTTAATGTGGCCAAATTAATAAATAAAATACAAGACATTGAATGTGTTGCATAAATTATGGTACTTGATATGTGTTGTTGTATTTTGAACTACTGGAGAACATATAAGCAGGATGTCATTGATTTAATGGTGACAGATGAAATTACAAGGTGATGAATTGTGTGTTTAAAGGTCGTTGGGTCACAGGTCAATAAGCAAGCAAATGCAGAGAAAATTAAAATGTACAAAGCTTTGCCCGGCACCATGATTAATTAAACTAATACATCAGATTAAATCGGGCAAGCTAAGAGGCAGGATTCCCCTGACCATATAATGAGCATGCTCCCACATATAATTATGTTAGAGAAGGCAGAGAATGTGACAGCATACAATATACACTCCAATTCAGAAATACACACAATTAAATCCATGGCTTTTGGGCAAGATTGGGCATGATAACTGTTATTTATATTTATACCACAACAGCATCACTGCCGTGCTGTGAGAGCTTATGTTGCACTCCCTCAAAATTAACCCATTAAATGTTCCTGTGATAAAGGATGTGCGGTTGAAAGCAGGAGTGTAAAAATAGGATGGGAATGGGGTTGTTGCCATGGAAGAACATGTAGAAACCCTGAAAATTCTTCACACACAACACACAGAAACGGAGTGTCTAGTGGATGGTTGTTGCACTTTTACGTCACCCTTGCACTTATGTCTATCCACCCACTTCCTATTCATTTCTTTAGGATAAAAATAAAACAGTAACGACTTGGAATAATTGCAAATAAGTTATTTAACCGTCACAAATCCTTAAATCTGTGCAAGAAAAGGTGTGAGAGATAGGTTGTTAGGGAATGTAGCCTGCTGCATTCATTTATATAATCTGTATACATTAGACAGATACTTTTATCTAAAATGACTTACTGTACAGTGCATTTAAGTTACACATTTAATAAGTATGTGAATTCTGCAGGAATCTAACCTATGACCTTAGAACAATGCTCTAGCTAGAACAAGCCTTTACTAGTTGAGCTAGAGGAAAGCTACAAAACTGGAAGCATTTATACAAAAACATGAATCTGTTCAGAAACAGAAATGTACAGTCTAAATTACAATTATGTGCTAATGCAATAATGGTAATCTTACACATAGGAAAATCCAATGGGAACAATGTCTGACAGGTTGCTAAGCAGATGGATTGGTGTTTAAAGCATTTTGATTAGTAAATGCTAAGCATAATTCTTATGTATGGTTCACTGAGATCACATTTTGAAGAAATAGTTCACCCAAAGAAAGTTCTATCATAATTTACTCATCAGAAACCTCTATTTCTTTCTTTCTGTCTTTCATCGAACACAGACTTTTCATTTAATGAAGGTGAATAAGAACTGGAGCTGTTAAGTTCCAAAATTACAAAAACCATTACAGTGGTCCAAATAACTACTGCGCTATATTCCAAGTATTTTTAAGTTATAGAATAACATTGTGTGAAGAACAGACTGAATTGTGAGTCTTTATTATTTTTTACTAATAATCTTCCCCTCGATTGAGCTGTTAATTGTTGTCCACATAATTGAGTCATTGAGCTGAAGAAGAAAACTTGATCAGTCTGATTTATAAACCAATTATAAACTGGATCAACTCACTAAATCAAATTTTTGTCATTTTGGCGCTGAACAAGTCCTGGTTGTTTTATTATACGTAAAAAAAGCTGACATGACATTTACTTTAAAAATCTCTTCTTTGTATTTCATGGAAAAAAGAAGGTCATGCAGGTTTGGAGGCTTTAACAAGCATGTACTGTATATTCCAAACTATAGCTGTATTTTATTGCAGGAGCTAATAAACACAAATGTTTTAATGATGTGTGTTCACAGGAGATGCAGCTTCTAAAGAGAGCAGCCCCTTTATTAACAGCAGCACCAGTGATGTGGAGAAAAGCCAGCAGTATGATGGGAAAAATATGGCCCTGTTTGAGGTACAGCAGTACATTATAATAGATCATCGCTAATAAATTCAAAGTGTTTTCGAAGGTTACAGCTCCATGCGTTAACTTCACATACATCTTGACTGTGTGTGTGTTATAGGAGGAGATGGACACCAGCCCCATGGTATCTTCTCTGCTGAGTAGCCTGGCCAACTACTCCAACCTCACACAGGGCAGCAAAGAGCATGAGGAGGCTGAAAACAATGAGGAAGCACGCAAGAAAACTGTGCAGGTGATGCGACTGTTAAGGCACTACTGACAGAGATTTAACACTTATTTCATTAATTGATTGTGTATATGTTATTGGATGGTTGTTTATTATTTATTGGATAAATGTTGATTGACTGACAGCTAAAATGGGTGTTTAATGACGTGTTCAGTGAATTATATTGGGCTTCATGAACTTGATGATAAATGTGTGTGGTGTTCTGATTATTGATTGGTTAACGATTTGATTGACAGGCTCCACGTATGGGCACGATAATGGGCGTGTACCTGCCATGTCTGCAGAACATTCTGGGTGTGATTTTGTTTCTCAGGATGACCTGGTTGGTGGGCGTCGGAGGTGTGCTGGGCACCTTCTTGATTGTCTTCATGTGTTGCTCCACGGTCAGTCACAGATATATATGCTTATATTTCATCCTTAAATTCATTACAGTGTGACTAAATATAATGATACCCTGCCCACAGATAGTGGTTTCTAATAGTGGTGCTAATGGAAACTGTTACTATGGTCAACCTGCCTTTGTCTATCATACTAGTCTTTTTATTTGTAGCTTTTTGTGGTTTACCTGTACAATCCTTGCTATTGCCAGTTGGTACATTTTGTTGTAAGCTTTAAGGTTGAAAATAGTGTTTAAATACATTTATGTATAAAATATGTTCATAAAATGTCTATGTTAATGCAGCTGTGGCATTATTACTGATTAAGATATGGCTTATTTTGCTGTAAAATAATACATTTTGGAAAGGAAAATCTAACCTGAATTTTATTGGCTCATAAGCCCAAGAGTGGGCCCCAGCAGTGGGTGTTGTGGGGTTGGTATGCCAGTGGGTGAGACATACACTCTACAAATAGCTACACTATCCCTTAATTCTAAATGCATTTTTAAGAGTCTATACCAACAAAAAAGTCATGTATGCTTAAGAAACAAGAATTCTTTATAACCATTATGAAGCAAGACCACAGAGACATGTGCACTCTAGCTCCCCGTCTCATGACGCCTCCCAAGAGCTCAGTCTCTCTCTATATCTTTAACTGAAGATCACTGACTGTTATACAATCACTTTGTTGTAAGTCACTTTGGTGAGGCTGTATCTCAGAATAGCACGAGTGCCGACGCTGGCTTTCTGCCAAGAACATAAATGTAAATGCTGACATGAGGTGTTTCATTTCAGAGCTGCCAGTTTAGCACCATGGACAGCGGCCAACGCTAAGCTGCTCCCGCTGTGATTCCGTGGCTGTTTGTATGTTTGTGTGCGTTCTGTGTCACATATTAATAAATACTCGCTGAGGTCTCTTGTTGGGAATTTGTGGAGTGTTATGTAAGTGAATGTGCGGTGTTGCCACTCTGAGCGTTTTCTTTCATTCTGTCATATCTGTTGAAGAAATGTTCTGCTGGAAATGTCTGATGTCAAAAAGCTGAAAGTTGTCCCATCAGATTGTATCACTATAAATCTCCCACAATGCCCTTCTGACTCTGCCAAACCCAATACCCACACACTCTCAGACTAGTTCTGTCAACCCACATACATCATACTAGTCACTAGTTTTGGTAGTGCAGCAGTAGATAGATACCTATTTATGGTGTTGAGTAATATTTCATTATTTAATCTTTTCAATCAATTTTGATCAGTACTTCATATGTGGTAATGCACATACTTCATATGTGGTAATGCAAAACACGTGTGTGCAAAATTACAAATGGTCAAATACAGATTCTTTCTTAAAGGTGCACTATGCAGGATTTTCATTTACTGTTTGTAAAAACAGCATTTATATTAAGCTCCTCCTTTCATGCGGGACACTGGCAGAAGCACACGCCCCTTGGCTGGAGACTACACACCCACTGGCCAAAGGCTGCCTTTCAGAAACCTTTCAAGGACTCCAAAACAATAAAAAAAGGAAATACAGTCAGACAGCAGTGTTTTTGTTGACAAACACCACTACACACTAATGGACCACAAGTATTGATTAAGAGGGTTTATTTTTGTCCATGCTTTATTAATGAATTAATAAAAATCCTGCATTTGTGTGCTTTAAATGTAATAAAATGATTTCCAAAATGCTTTACCTATTTGCCATTAGTTGGTTAAAAAGCTAGTCCCATCCCAACTTACTGCAATGGTGTGTTGCCACTATAAGTGATAAACAGAGCAAAAGTTTCTAAAAGCCCACAGAACCACAGTGTCACATGTTACACTTAAATAAACCCGGCTTACTTAAAGTTCTCACTGCACATTACACTGGGAAAAGAGAAAGTATTCTGTTTTACAACATCTTTCTCTCTCTCTCCCTTTCTCTCTATCGCTTACATTGATCTTTATTTGTCATATTTACAGACTATGCTGACTGCCATCTCAATGAGTGCAATTGCCACCAATGGAGTTGTGCCAGGTGAGCAGAAATCACAGTGTTTGTGTGTATATGCATTAAAGCCCAGAGGACAGCTGTCCTGTTGTTTTTCATGGACAGTTAGCTACAGAGCACAGTACAGATCCCAACTGTGCTGAGTTCAGCCCCTGACCTATAACTGTATGTACAGTACTCTTGTGTGGATTCATGTCTGTCTGTGTTAGAAATAAACAGAACAACTATACCTGACTAACTCTCATTTTCTCTTAAAATGACCTTTCAATGAAAATATAAGATTTCTATATAGTAGAAAAAATATCTATTTACCTTTTTCTTTATTATGACAGTCTGAACTGCTCTTCTGTTTAATAATGTAGAAACAGTGTTGTAATATTGTACATGCTAACATGTTATTTTGTATGTTTACATACAGCTGGAGGCTCCTACTACATGATCTCTCGTTCACTGGGTCCGGAGTTCGGTGGGGCGGTTGGTATATGTTTCTATCTGGGTACCACGTTTGCAGGAGCCATGTATATCCTGGGCTGCATCGAAATCCTGCTGGTATGATGTTTTCTCATTGTTTTTTCTTCAGCCTGACATTCATGTAGCAAAATGGAGTGAAGTGCTGTATTGTAATACAAACAAAGGGTGAATTGACTTTTAGCATAATTATTTTAATAGATAATAATTAGATTTTTTATGATTTTTACATTTTATTTACATTTATGATACATTTTCATTAGTAGATTATAGTTAATAGATTGTATGGTCAGCTAATTGAAATATTTGAAATGTTTCTGTGCAGCATTTGTCGTTCACACTAAGAATAAAACGGAATACCTTTTATCTGTGGTTCTTAACTGTGTTTGCTTGGATTTTTACTTTGGAATGTTCTTAAAATCAACCATTAAAATATGTAAAATATGTAAATAATACCATATTATATATAATACAAAACTACCATAAAGTTTTTTGCACATGGCTTTTAACATCAACAGCAGAAGATATAGGAAGTGTAATCTCCTCCATTTAAAAAATTAGCCTATTCTGGATGCAATATTATTTAATTATTTGTTATATTTTTATATCTACTGTTGTGCCCCTTTAAGAATATTTTTGGGTTGTGCCCTACCAATTTAGAATCATTGCCTTTCACTTTATTCACACATTTGAGTTTATACTTGATATAAAATGCTCAGTACCTAAATTTGGGTCATTTGTCATGTTTCTTCCTATGAATTTTTCCATAGATTTACATTGTGCCAGCAGCTGCTATATTTAAAATGGAAGGTCTGGAGGGGGCAGAAGCTGAGGCAGCACTGTTGAATAACATGCGTGTGTATGGTACCATCGTGCTGTCTTTCATGGCTTTGGTCGTCTTTGTCGGTGTGAAGTATGTCAACAAGTTGGCCCTTGTGTTCCTCGCTTGCGTCATACTCTCCATTGTTGCTGTCTATGCGGGCGTCATCAAGACCTCTTTTGACCCACCAGACTTTCCGTAAGTACAATGACATATTGTAACTGTGTTTCTTGAGATTATAGAATTAATACAAAATTAATCAGAAGTTTCTGTCTCACGTAGGGTCTGCTTGCTTGGGAACCGAACTCTTGTGTCAAAGAGCTTTGATATTTGTGCCAAGACCATAGAACAAGGAAATGTCACAGTCACCACCAAACTCTGGAGGGTGTTTTGTGATTCAGAGTTTCTGAATGCCACCTGTGATGAGTATTTCACCAACAACAACATCACTCAGATCCAGGGAATCCCTGGAGTCACCAGCGGAATCCTGGCAGGTTAGAAAGACTAATAAATAAATATTTAGACTTACAGATACAGTTAATGCTGTTTTGAAGGTAGCAGATGTTACGTTTAACATGTATAACAAATATAAAATGCAGTTAAGTGACACTGGTAAAGTTTCCCGGATCATATCGCCCGGAAATATTTTGAGCTTATTGAGAAATATAAGACTCCTGGATGTTGCGATTAACCAGTCAGAATCAAGTATTCCAGAGAGCAGTGTAATGAACTTCTACTGTATGTTTTTGGGTAGTTGACATAAAATTTTGGGTATTTTGCCAGGGTTTTGTAATATAAACAGCTATTAAAAATATT
The DNA here is from genome assembly GCA_036877575.1 of Botia almorhae. Taxonomy (NCBI): domain Eukaryota; kingdom Metazoa; phylum Chordata; class Actinopteri; order Cypriniformes; family Botiidae; genus Botia; species Botia almorhae. The sequence continues at coordinate 16,965 of JAZGTJ010010699.1, forward strand.
GTAGACAGCATGTTTTTTCTTTTATTATATTTTTTTATGTGACAACACTGAAGAACTGACACTCTGCTACAATGTAAAGTAGTGAGTGTACAGCCTGTATAACAGTGTAAATTTGCTGGCCCCTAAATAACTCAACACACAGCCATTAATGTATAAATCATTGTTTAAAATGATGGTGGCCACACAAATATTGACACTTTGGGCCAAATTTGGACATTTCCACATAGAGGTGTGCTCACCCTAAGTGGAAATTGGACAAAGACAAGGTGAGAAGTACAAAGACAAGTGTGTCTTGCCTACAGTCAAGCATGGTGGTGGAAGTGTCATGGTCTGGGCCTACATGAGTGCTTCCGGCACTGGGGAGCTACAGTTCATTGAGGGAACCATGACTGCCAACATGTTCTGTAACATACTGGTCATAATGACCCAAAACACACCTTTAAGACGAACACTGCCTTGCTAAAGAAGCTGAGGGTAAAGATAATGGACTGGCCAAGCATGTCTCCAGACCTAAACCCTGTTGAGCATCTTTGGGGCATCCTCAAATGGAAGGTGGGGGAGCACAAGGTCTCTAACATCCAGCTCTGTGATGTCATCATGGAGAAGTGGAAGAGGACTCCAGTGGCAACCTGTGAAGCTCTGGTGAACTCCATGCCCAAGAGGGTTAAGCCAGTGCTGGAAAATATTGACATTTCCACGTAGGGGTGTACTCACTTTTGTTGCCAACGGTTTAGACATTAATGGCTGTGTGTTGAGTTATTTTAAAAAAGAACAAAAAAGTTATCAAATATTTACAAAAATGTGAGGGGCGTACTTACTTTTGTGAGATACTATATATA
>JAZGTJ010010700.1:0-17802 GCA_036877575.1 Botia almorhae
TTCTTGTGTCCCTGCTTTAGTTGTTCTGCTCTCCACAGAGGTGTCAGATAAGCCTTGACGATGACAGTGACACGTACCGTGCGTCCCCCATTTATGAAGTGCTTAAACATCAGACCAAAATATGGCATGTATCACTTGTGTTCACGCCAGCATTTTTTTAAATTATTGGAATAGAATAGAATAGAATAAAATAGAATAGAATAGCACATACAATATTCAATCGCTCATTTTGGTCCTCTAATTTAATTGTACAAGTGGCATTCCATCCTGATATTTCATATAACAACAGACCTTACAAATATCATTGCACTTGTCTGTGTTGATGTTAGAATTCCAATGTTACATTTATTTGTTGGAGCAAAAAACTGCAGGTGAAATTTTGTTTTAACACACACACACACACACAAAGACTCGCCAAATGCTTGCCTTTTTGTATGTCCTGTCGCTTACTTTGTGTTTCGTTACTTCCTGTTGTAGTTTTGTCCAAGTTTTTATTTGTAGTCATGTCTGTGTTGCCCAGCCCTGACATTCTTACCTGTCTTGTTACATCTGATTAGTTTGTGTATTTCTACCAATGTATCCTTTGTTCTTGATCAGTCATTGTTTTCATGTTTGTTTGCTGTTTTCTGCTTGCTTGGATTAAAGGGAAAATTCACTTAAATCAATTATGACTGCTTATAGCGTTTTAGCATTTTGCAACACTTTATTATGGGGAAAATATTTGCTATTAACTACCTTTTGCCTCAATAAACTCCTAATATAATGCTTATTAATACTTATTAACATACAGTAGTTGTTGTAGTATTTAAGTGTAGGTATGGGGTAGGATTAAGGGATGTATAATATGCTCGTGCAGAATATGGTGTTACAATGTGCTAGATAAGTACTAATAAACAGTCAATATGCTAGTATGCAAACTAATATGCAAACTAATAGGCAACTAGTTAATGGTGAAATTTGGTCCCCATACTAAAGTGTTACCCATGTTTGTGCTAAAAAATTAAAAGACAATTTTAATACAGCACTATGCATAGCGTTATCACCTGGTAAGCGGTATTTAAGATGCAGGGTAGCATAATTGTTTATCAAACTCTCCTAAGACACTATTTTACAGGTGACATCAGTGTTTCTCTGTGTATGCACACCTGAAACCATGCTAGTTAAGTTTCTGTCTCTGCCTATTTCTTTGTTTTTGTTACCCCTTTACTGTTTTTGTTTAGTTCAATATCAAGGTCAAACGTCACTTCACTCTTTCAAATTCACCTTCCTTTCTTTTCCTGACCTGTTTCTGATCTGTTTCTCAGGTGTAAGACTGATCAACATAATCAACATTATGTTGTATTACCCCACAATATACTTATTGGAGCCTGTTAAGGTCTCAAAGGTGTCAACATTTAAGAATAGTATGTGGTCTGGCTGTTTGGCGTGCTTCTTTTTTACCTGGTGACACAATAGAGGGTCCCTGTGGCACGTGTTCCTGTGTTTGTTACAATAGGAACAATCTAGTTTTATTGGGTTAACGTGGCATCTTAATGAGCTTTACATGGATTACTTTATGATCCAACACAAAACATTTCTTAGTGTTTCTGTGACAAAAGTGATGTCAAATTAATGATTAGAATTAGATAGAAAAGTTTAAATGGTGCTAGTCTGTGCAAAACCTGCTGGTATGATCTTAGGGTGCTGTTGTTTGTTGTTAGGGTGTTACTGTGTGGTTACTAAGGCATTATGAGAGTATTTTTAGCATGTTGCTGTGAAGCTGCTGAGAATGTTTTGGTTGTTTGCTAGGTGGTGAAGTTAAATTTAGTGGTGCTAGGCAGTTACTAACTGTACGATCATTTAGAAAATACACTTCTTAACTAGTGGCACAACTTGAGCTATTATTCATATTTTTAGTGCAAACGATAAAGTATGATTTATGCATCACAGATTAATACTGAGGTGTAAGCGTTCAAGTGTTCAAATCTCTAACCGTATAAGCAATAGTAACAGCAATACCTGGTTTTAAAAAATCAGGTAATTTTATTAAACAGGTAATTTTTTCCCTTTCTCTCTCTGTAATTACAGTGTAAATCTTTGGCTTGGGGTTAACTGATTACATAAGGACAATGACGTTGTAATGTTTTCGGAAAAATCTCAAAATTGGCCATTCATAAATTTAGAACAATGGGAGATTATAATATAATTGTATTACTATAATATTATAATAGACTTACTGAAATAAAATTGTAGCATCAGATACACGTGATAATTCAGTGCTAATGCCCAAAAAGACATTGGACATTGTCCAAATCTTATTAAATCAAATCTTATCTTATCTAAATTTAACTAAATTCTCCATGTTCATTTTCATAAATGAAGCTGATACCCATTACTGTTATAATCACATGTATAATCACAATCATTTCACACAATCACTTTTTTCTTTACTCACAAACATAGCGATTTTATTAACAAAATCTTTTCTTTAAAGCATAATTTTGAGTGTCTTAGGAGTCTTAGGAGAGTCTGGACAAACATGAAGCTGGTATGAAATATTTGAAAAAACTATGACAAATCATCAATTTTAAATGTTCTGAAAATCTGTTTTTTTGTTTTCTAGTTTTATTATCTTGATTACAATATTAATATAAGTATGTTAATTTGTTGTTTGAAATACGTACATGGGTGGATTGTTTTTAAAAGCATTGTTTAGGTTCACAGAAATGTCTGTGGTGTATGTGAAGCCGGGAGGCCGCAGTAAACACGTATCACTAACAAGCTTTCATGCACTTTATGGGTTGGTCCCCTCTTACATCTGAAGTCCCCTCACATTCTACATGGGTTGGTCCCCTCACATTCTACATCTGAAATAGAATCTGTGATTTCTCAATTTATCAGGTACATAAAGAAACTGTGAATTTAGTTTATTCTCCTGAATAAGTATAACTACCATTCTAACACATTTTAAAACTTTTCTGTTCATACAAAGTTTTATCGTAATGCATTAACACATAATCAATGTAAAATTTATTGTGTTAAAATACATTTTACTTATTAAAGGTAGGTGGCAATTAAATACTTTTGAAAAGCATGATCTGCAAATTTGACATGCTATACTTGCTATCTAAAACATTTCGCTAAATCTTTTTGGATGCATGCTTATAAACTTGAAGTAAATATTAAATATAAATATTGAAGAGAAATATTTAAAATTATCTACCAGTAAATGCAGAGAAGGTGAACTAAAGTATACACATGACTTTTTCTGTTCATGTAAAGTTCAACTTAAAATCTTGTCAATCAAATAAAGATTTGTTTTGCATCAACTACCTGGGTATTATACATTAATTTTATAACTGCATTAGAAATGTGTTATTATATGATTATAGGAAAAATAATTTGTTTAGTGGAATTCAGCAGAATATCATCTACAGATCACAGAACAAAATAATTCAACATAAATTATTTTCACCTTTATTATGGTATTTTTTGTATTATTGTTTTCTGTCATTTTTAATCTTGTGAAAAATAAGAAGGAAAATCAGTGCAAGTAAAGCTTTAAATTTGTTTTTGCAACAAGTGTAAAGAGCACAATACAATTCTTCCTATTCTGTGTGGTAATCTACTTAAGTTTAATTGCAAAACTGATGCTGAGGCCTTACATGGCCCAAAAGACAGATTTATTAGCAGAGATTTGCGTTTCCTGTGTGAAAATGCAGTTTGTTTTAATTGCACAACATACTTGATATTGTGTTACAAGTTCACAGAGCTGAAGTAAATATTCGAAGAGGAGCTGAAGTAAATATTCGAAGAGGAGCTGAAGTAAATATTCRAAGAGGAGCTGAAGTAAATATTCGAATAGGAGCTGAAGTAAATATTCGAAGAGGATCTTCACAGATTTCAGTTGTATTTAATTGTATTTTAATATGTATTTAATTTTGCTGGGTAATATATCAACAAACGAGAGGCATAAATCTTACTGGAGAACCTTCCAGTCATTTCCTGATATTCTGTCTCACTTTACGTTTCTTACTTCCCCATCTCTCTCTTTCTCCACAAGTAACTAGACACCCTAACTCCACTTCCCTAGTAGTGTTAGGTTAACCAAAGTTAATCAGGTTGACCCTTTGAGACTTCACACAGTACTGAAGATAGTGTGCAGAAATGAACCTACATCTTCAAAAATCATTTTATGCAACTCTGTGAGCTCATTGAGAATATTTGGTGAAGCCTTCTTTATTTTAATATATTTGAGGATTCTCTTTATCACAGAGGCACAGTAAGGCAAAGACTTTGCCTTGCACAATTGCACAACTTAACTCATTATCAGTGTGCCTTCAAAAAGATTTGAAGGAAAAGTATGAAGTGGTAACGTGACAACTACAGGTAAGCCATTTTTTAGGTGTTTTTTCCATGAAGTGTTAACACTGTGGCTCTGTTTTACTGTTGAAACACATTGCTGTGTTTGAGTTTTCTAAAAAGCCTGAGAGCAATATTACATGGCTTTAACTGATGGCATAAGTTTAAGGTGGCAACATTTAGCTGTTTGATGACAGAGACATTGCAAAACCTGGAACCACAATTTTTCAGATTCCCTCTGGTCAGTTGTACATAGTGTTCCTGTAGCTCAACTAGTAGAACATTGCATTAGCAGTCCAAAAGGTTGTGGATTCTATTCTCAAGGAACACTCGTACTGATAAAAAATGTATGCCCTAAATGTGCTGTAACTTGCTTTGGATAAAAGTGTCTGCCAAATACATAAATGTAAATGTACATAAGTTGCTCCCTCATGCTGGCCACTGAGGTCACATGATCAGTCCCAAATGACTTGTGCTTTTGTGAAGAGTGTACATCTGCAATGGCATTAGTAAACCAAAACATTTTTATTTTAGCATGAAGCTGCATCTACTCGCTGCATCTGATAGTTGTCAGTAAAAACTCCAGCGCTATCTGTTAGTATGCTTAAATAACTTTAACGCCATTAAAAATGCATTTTGTGTTTCTGTTTGCTTCAGGCGATGGACAACATGGGCAATGTGAAGTTCTGTCTGGATGGAGCTCTGGAGGTCAGTGGCAGATGGCTTAAATATGTTCGGACAGCCTCTTCTCACCAAGAGCACAACTTGGCTGTATGCCATATAAGTGAAGATCAAGTGAGCACATTCACTCATTTACCTTTCCTGTCAGCCTCTTTGTCACTCTCTCTCCCTTTGTCTAACTTAGAATTAACAAAATCTCCAGTGCCAACGGCATGCCAGCATAAATCACTAATACAATGCACACAAACTCAATGCATCCACTAGTGACTAAACTAATCACCTAATCAGTGTAACCCTTGGTGTTTTGGTTAGTGCTGATTTGGTGGTGGTCTAGCTGGCACACCAGCCTTTTTAACCAACAAAATATGCTGGTCAACCTGTGTGGTTTCTGGCAAAGCTGGTTGACCCAAAAGTATTCTCTGTTAATGCTAGTTAAGAAACCTGGTGGGGACACCAGCATCCAAAACTCAACATAGGCTGCTGACCAGCATCAAAAGGTAAAATATTCAAAATGAAAATGGAAAACAAAACGAAAAACTTAATTGTTGTAATAATATTTTTTGTTTCTCTAAAGAACTCAGAATTTAAGTTAAGAAAATTGTCTATTGAGTAGACAATTGAGCCATAGCTCTCTAATCTCATTTGCATATTCTTACATTAAAAATAATATGTTGGTATGTTTATCTACCAATGACATAAGTGAGAATGCTGTTTGATGTCAGTTCCAACCTGTAACACACTTTGAGGCTCTCTACACTCTAATCTCTGTTTCTAAGAACATGAATGAGCCCCTAGTTCTGTGTCAGAGTGGCAGATTTTTAAAATTTCTCCTTTTGTGTTTATTGAAAAAGTTACAGTCATACATGTTTGGAACAACGTGAGTGTAAGTGAATAATTGTGTACCAAACCTTTAAGTGTGCTGTTTTTTCAGGGAGTTGGGCATATGCCTGAGTTTATCTTAAGACATTTTCCTTGGTATTATTCTGCTATTTTTAGGCAGTTTGTTTTTCTTAAACAAAGCTGATTGACTTGCAATCTAGTCCAGAGTGTTAGCTTTTGTCTGTTGGCTAACGGGGGTTACGGATGTGGCCACCATAGTTTTTGAGACTGACACATAACACACAAGCCGAATACACAGGCGAGGACAGGAGGAGAGCCGGAGCAACCACTGAGAATGAAAACCACCAATTGACTTCAGCAACATAAACCAATCATTAAAGTCTTTTCACTTCATTGAGCAGCCACCACTGGGCCCACAGGAGAATAATATCTCCAGCTAAAATTGCCCCACTAAATACATGGTGTTATTTTCTTAAGGATGCTTAGTTGTTTCTTCCTTCTCTTACCCTTTTCTATCTTTTGTACGTTTAAGTCAGTTAACAGTCACATTATTTATTTATAACACAATATGAATGGCACAATGCAAAAATACATAATTCATTGAACTTTTTACTTTGCCGTTCTATTTGAACATGCACAATTCATGATCCGTATGGAAATATGCACACGGACAGAAAATTCTGATGTGGCAGTAACCTTTTAAAACTCAACCTGGATCATTTATTTACTTGTTTACACATTTGTCTTTTGTGTTTGGGCCTATTTTAGTATATGTAGTGCATTTAGCTATTTTAGGCATTTCCATTTTATATATATATTTTATTGTGTGGCTGTCATTCTGTGTAAATTGTGTAGTGTAAATTGCTCTAAAAAGAAAGTATGTCTTGTAGCAACACACATGCCTTCAAAAAAAAACTTGCAAAAACATTGTGTTGCTTTTGACTATTATTGTCAAGGGTGTGATTACTTTTTCCAACTTCATTACGCTGCAAGAACTTTGAAAGTGAAAACCAAAGAATCAATCAAAACCACAATTGTTTTGGAGCCAATCAAATCGAATAAATGTAATGTAAAGGTACGTTTCGGTGTGTTAACTGTTTGTTTTCAAAAAATGGTTTGGACTACAAAATTCATCAAAATGACATTATCTACTTTTACAGTGAAAGTGTAATTCTGTTTTATAGACCACACTAAGGACAGTGTGTCTGACACAATAAACACAGAGCTGGTGGATGTATTCTGGCATTCACACAATGCCGTGGTCCATTCAGCAAGCCTGTTGACCTATGACCCCCCTCATCTCTCAAGATGGACTTAAACTGTTTGTCAAATCAACTACACATGCCATGCCTTCTGTTTCTCAAGGGTTAAGGACTCATACACACATAAATCCCTTTGCAGATAATTATATGACTAATTTATGTCATTGTTTTTAACATTTTCTTCGTCAGAGTTTCATTGTAATGACGTTCCTGCTATTGTAGCAAGATATATATATATATATATATATATATATATATATTTGAGAATATACATAAGCGTATATGCACGATGTGTGTGACAGACAGGACTATTATTGTCACTTAAAAGATGGATGATGCCCCTAACACTAGAAAGCATTGTGAGGGGGTCAAGATGGTGCTGAGTGCTGTCAGAGCCTGAAAAGGTTTACTGTAGAGACTTTAGTGGCGAAAGGAACACTTTACCATGCACACAAAGCAGATGAGGACTATCCCAAAAACTACAGCACAATTTGACAACCAACATTTGTCTTGACGTCCCTGCTATTTAATACATATAATCTTTATGTAAGTTTCTGTGCTTTGTTCAGTGCATAAAACTAATGCATGCATACAGCATAAAAAAATTGTATGCTGTAGTGTATTCTTTCCTACAAAAAAGTCTTTCTGTTCATCTTGTCTGTAGTAGCAGAATACAATATCGCTTGTAAATGTAGCTTTGTAGACTTGGCTTGTTGGCTCTTAAGGCAAAATGTTTAAATGCCTCTGCTAAATAAAGTTACTGGATCTTCTTCAAGGAAACGAGGAACAAATTCTATTGACAATATGTGACGATAATTCAATTTCGCTTACTTGAGTGATAGTAAGTTATTCGAAGATGTAGATAGATTTTTACTGTTAATGAATTTGTGTACGTGTTTAATGAGACAATATTTAAAATATATATTAAAATCGATTAAGGTAAAACCGCCCACAATAACTCTCACAAAAATACTCTCAAACCTTAATTGCTCCCAACCTTATATTATTCCAATACAATGTAATTTTTTTCACACTCCAGGTATTCATGAATGTTTATTTATTTAAAAGCTTATATGCGAGATAAAGGTTTTAACTAAACAGTGCTGTTCAGTCTTTCGGGGGTTTCTGTTAATAAACGTGTTTTGAGTTAATTGTGTGAAATATTAAAGGTTTTCCTTCAACGAGTGTATGCAGTTTTAGATAGATATGAACAAAAAACAGGTGCAGCGCTAAGTAGGTTTGAGAAACATCGCAACATAGCGTAATGAAAAACATCGCAACTTTACGTCTCACTACATGGGTGCATGACTTGCGCTCAGTCTAACAGTTAATGTATATTTTCACATTATTAGCTGGAAAGATATATGTTTCACCAATAATAGATGCATGCGGTGGTCAGAGGAGAAGAGGACCTGGGGAGGGGTTCAGTCCTTTCGGTTGGAGATAAGAAAGGAGGAGTGGCCGATAGAGAGAATCACTAATGAGCGCGAATCACCTAATCAAAGACGAGCGTGTATGGACTCTCTCGCTCTCTCTCGCTCTTTTCTCTCTCTCTCTCTCTGGCACTGCTGTTGAGTGAAGTGTCATGATACTATGTGTTGCGTGGTGAACTCTACGGGACCAGAACTGCTATTACAACTGGAGCCTTTGAGATTCACTGCTCAGCAACTTGCCCAACTTTATCAGCTCCCGGGAAAGATAAAGGTCAGGCATGCGTTTACCTTACTTTAATTGTAAATATGTAATAATAATCAAATGTAATAATATGTCTGTAATGTGTTGGCCAAGCAGAATGAACTGGCCTACTTTGTAATACACATTAGAGCTGTCACAACATTAGAACTGTCAGATGAAGTTTGTGCAGGTTTGTTGTTCTTAGCTTTATATCTTCATTTCGGCCCAAGCCAGGAGCTGTTGCCTAGTTCTGAGCGCCCTCATGAGGGAGTAACTGGTACTGTCATAGTTCTGGTACTGTCAAGGGTGTGATTAGTTTATTTAGAAGCGGGGTTCAAAACGGACTATTTTTTCTATTTATTTGTAAGGTGACGTAAGTTTAAGATAACCTATTGCGTTTTATATACTGTTTAAAATACAAATCAAATGTAGGATATATTGCGTGAATTTCTGTTATAACACAAGAAAGACATTAATAAACAAATGTTATTGGTTAACCCAAGCACTTTTTATTTATAGTTTTGATTTAAATGACTAAGGAATTTTTACCTAACCGCGATAATAGATATATTTGCATAGATAAATTTGCATAAACGTAAACTAATTTTAGTAAAACTACTTGGGTAGATGAAATTTACTCATATATTTTAGCAGCTATGGCTTTGTATTAAAAAAACTGTTTCATTTATATTTATTGAATTTATTATAAAAAACACGTAAACACTAGAAACACTTTTGTATTAGCCTACATTAGCCTACATACTGTCCAATGTATTTCAAATTGCATAGTGCACTTATACATGTATGTATGTATATTTGTTATTAACTTAATGTATATTAGTCAATTGCCCTTTTCTGAGACATGCTCGTGATGCGTGACTGCATAGTGTGTGTTGTGAGTTTTCATGTGAAAATTTTCATTGTTAACCTTCTGTAAATGGTGAAATAAAAGAAAATGATGCTCTCTTTTAAATGCCCTCTTTGTGTTTAATTAATTGCTCAATTTTTTGTTTGTCCACTTCGTTGTGATTGTTAGCTTTGTATGTGTGTTACCATAAACACACTATTGTCTTTAGTTGCTATTCTCATAACACAGCCTCATCTCTGAAATGTAATTGTATGAATAATAATAATTATAATAATATTAAAAAAAGGACTGGGACTTTTTTCTCTTTATGCAGATCTATTATAAGGCTATTAAAGATATTGAAATAGGGGAGGAGTTACTGGTTTATATGAAGGACAGCGTTTTTCCCGAGGACTCAATGGCACCGAACCTGGAAGGTGAGATTAATGCAAGTCATTAGGCACTCTTTTAAACAAACTCACACAGATAACACTCATTGACTCTTTCCAGCTATTACTATGATGGTATATGTGGCTCATCTTGCATGTCCGTTTGTTATGAAAAAGGCCATGGAAGAAGTATTACTGCCAATTACTACTGACCAAGAAAAGATTGGATTGGCCAAGCAGTTCAACAGAATTTTGTAAAGAAGCAGTTTTGTTTGTTTGTTTCGTTTGTTTACTCCATTAGCTTCTTTGTTGCATTCAGTGGCTAAAACCTGGATAGTTTCTAAATGATCTGATGGTTTATTATTTGGCTTTACAGGATATCACAGTGAAGTGTGTCACAGCACAGCAGTCATTCCCATATGCAAAATGTTTTATCTGATGGAGACAAATCTTCAGATCTGTCTGCCAAATGAGGTAGACAGAGATAAGATGCGCTACAGGCTCCACACAGACCAATTCAGAGAACCAAAAATTTTTAAATTGAATTTACGAATTGACAAAGATAGTGAGTCAAGCAAGAGAGGCTGAAAAAGACAAACATACAGTTAGATAGAGAACGACAGAATGAGAATTCAGCTCTCTAGATCCCCTTCACATGGCTTATCGGTGGTGGAATTTGGAATGGAGCCTGAGGACTCTCAGGGGACCTCACCCATGCTTGCAGATTAGCCACTAAACTGCACATAATTGTGTTCCCCCTGCATCTCTCCAAAAGCTATTAGTTTCCCATTCTTTAATTTTTTTCCCAACATTCCTTTGTTAGTCTTTACTGCTACTGATGGGGAGAGATAATTTTCTTGAATAAAAACACACTCATGGTTTTGACTTTCTGTTCACATTAAATCAGTGCTTAATTTTTTCATGACGTTTATGACCTTTCATTCCTTTTTAAAGTTGTTAGAGCCTAAGCATTTTATTTAAAATACTGCTTTTGGAAGTATAATAGCATTGTTGTGGAGTATGTGTTCTGCATACCTTGTCTATTTGAAAATTGTCTTCATAATAGTTTCTGCTGAGCAATTGTGTGATGTTATCCCTGCAGGTGAACACATGTACCGCTGTGAACACTGTGATGAGCTTTTCAGCTCAAAGCTGGAGTTAAGGAGACATCAGAAATACTCCTGCAGTAGCAGCAACTCCATTTTTGATTCGCTAAATGAAGTCTTTAAACAGGAGTGTGAGGACATTGATGAGCCAGTGCATGAGTGCAAAGACTGTGAAAAGATCTTTCCTAGCGAGTACAGGTCAGTATGTGCAATCATGTAAAGTCATGTAAATAATCACTGAATCTTATTACAAGAATTACCATTTTATGTTAAAAATAGCATAACATTTTACATTGGACATCAAGAACCAACCCGACATCGTACCAAATTGTCATATTAAAATGAACAAAATTGTCCTTCAAAATTGTCCTTTAATTTTATAAACTGTATATGCTGTATATGCAAAATGATTAATATAGTACTCTGATAAAGAGAAGGTCATGTTGCATCCTTGTTGCAAATGACCTTGTATTTGATATTGTCTGTTATATTTTATGCAGTTTTGTTCATGGTTTTTAAAGATTTAGGAACTGTCACATGAATTGTCCCTGTTACAACATAATATTAAATTGTATTTATTTTGCTGTGTTGTATTTTTTTTACCATCATTTTGATATGAACTTACCAGAAAAGACCTGCAGTCTATTTTTTGGGCTGTGACCTATCGCTTGAGAATTACTGGGATAATTTGGTGGTTGAACAGAAAATCTCTGCAAACTTTTTTTTACATTTTATGTATTTTTAGTCTTGGGCAGCATATGATCATACACACAGAGGAAAGAGAGTATAAGTGTGACCAGTGCCCCAAAGCCTTCAATTGGAAATCCAACCTCATTCGTCATCAAATGTCACATGACAGTGGCAAGCGGTTTGAGTGTGAAAACTGTGATAAGGTAGGCTATGCTAACCTACCGCAACACTAATATTTTGAATAGCATTAGTTTATACAATGATAGTTTATTCTCTTATTAATATATATTTTGAATTATTTTAGGTTAATGAAGGTTTAACCTAACCTCAAATGAAGGTTTAAGGGAAAGAGTATATGCCTATGTCTTCTTAAATAACTGCAGCTCATTATAATCTTTAAGTTTTAGCTAAATATCTATTTTTAGTTTTTTACGTTATTTTGTACTTGGCACTAACTTGTTGTATTTGTATCTGTTTTTCAGGTGTTCACAGACCCCAGCAACCTTCAGCGCCATATCCGCTCTCAGCACGTCGGTGCCCGAGCCCACACCTGTCCTGAATGTGGCAAGACCTTTGCCACATCCTCAGGACTCAAGCAGCACAAGCACATACACAGCAGTGTCAAGCCTTTCATCTGTAAGTCTGAGCAGTCTTGTCTAAGATACAATTACCAGTGTCCAAAGATCTCCCGGCTAGCTCCACTCCAAGATTGTGACAGCTGTTGTTTTATAGGTTAGAGAAACTAAATGAACTTCTAGAGATATTCTTGTTTTGTTTACATTTGTTGCATTTGTCTGTTGTGCTGTATGTATCGCTTTTTTTTAATTATTCCATTTAAAAAAAAAATTTTGTAACTGTGTATTTTGTTTTCAGGGCCCATAAGCCTTGTATATGGCCAAGGTTATCAAGTTTAGTGCTAAATGTCAATGCTACCCTATTACCAACACTGAGAAAACATCATCTACTTTTTGCTTGGTTTCACAATGTTCTGTGGGTTAATGTGCAAAGCCCAAATCCATGTTTGCTTTAACTGTGTACATGTATTTAAATGTATAGAAGACTCACTGCTCTTCTATTAAATGAATGATTCACCCAAAACTGAAAAATTCTATCACTATTACTTAAATAATTCCAAACTGCTAAATATCTTACATACGATAAAAGTAAATAAGTACAGGGGCTGTTAACCTCTAAAAAATACTGCTGCGACTAGATAAACAAATAATAGGAATATGTTCTTCGAAAATTAGTTCACAAATCAGACACCATAAATCATTTCTTAAGCAACGAAGCATAAGGCGTCTAGAGAATAACATTTAAGAATTAAGAATACTTTTATAAAATGATCAATTTTAAGATAGGCAGCCCTAGTCATGCTTCACTTACAGTAGATTGATTATATGGAAAACAGTGGCCAAGATGTTGTATAAAAATTCACCTTCTTGTTTCTACAGAATAGTCTGATATGAAATGACATGAGGGTAAATACACAATCACAGAATTGTTTTTGGTGAACTATTCCTTTAGAGAAGAACCTAATTTTTAATGATTAATAATTTAATTAATTACATCATTTTCTTATACAGTTTTGCTTTCTTGCATTTTGTTTCTCTCACCACAAAAAAGTTTAAGAGAGTTTAAGAGAAAACAGTTCAATAAGGACAGTGTCCCATATTATAGATGTAATTAACAGCTCATCTGATCAGATGCCAGATTTGAATGACAACAAGATTTATCAAATATGTTAATAGTAATAACCAGGCATGTGTTTTCCCCCAGGTGAGGTGTGTCACAAATCATATACCCAGTTTTCAAACCTGTGCCGTCACAAGCGGATGCATGCAGACTGTCGCACCCAGATCAAATGTAAAGACTGTGGGCAAATGTTCAGCACTACCTCCTCCCTCAACAAGCATCGGCGCTTTTGCGAGGGCAAGAACCATTATAATCCCGGAGGCATATTCACACCGGGAATACCTATTACCTCCAGTCCTATTTTAGGCAAGTCCAAGTCTCATCCTGGCCTGAACCATGGTGGAATTGGCTTTGGGGATTACTTCCCATCCAGGCCCCATCACACAGGGCTGTCCTTTTCCTCAGCACCCCCTACATTTCCAGCTATTTCTCATGGCTTTCCAGGGATCTTTCCTCCATCACTATATGCTAGACCACCGTTGTTACCTCCACGTCCACTTCTAAAGAGCTCACTTAGTAGTATTCAAGATGGGAAGCTGCCTCCTCTTGATGCTCCTACTTTTTCAGTGGTCTCACCCATGAACAAAAGCAATTGCAATGTTAGGAGTATTCTCTGCAGCCAGTCAGAAGAGAATATAGAGTCCAAAGTGAATTTGTCATTCCCAGACAACAAGGATAATGTCAAGATGAATGACATGTCTGAAGGTAGTGACTTGGAAGATGTTAACACATCTAGCGGCACAGATCTCGACACCACCACTGGTACAGTGTCTGGCTCGGATCTTGATAGTGAGGCAGAGAGCGAACAGGACAAAAGCAGAAGGAAACTGATGCCGAAGAGCCAGCAGGATGAGGTCAGCAGCAGTTCAGTGTCTTATTCCAGTTTGGGAAACCTCCCTTGTGAGGCCCCTTTTCTCTCCTCCCAGCATTCCTTCTTCCCACCACCAGAAGATCAAGCACTTCCATCTTCTGGTGCCACCACTGACTCCATTAAAGCCATTGCCTCCATTGCTGAAAAGTATTTTGGCCCAGGCTTTATGGGCTTACAGGAGAAGAAAATGGGCTCCTTGAACTACCATTCCATGTTCCCATTCCAGTTCCTGCCTAACTTCCCACATTCCTTATACTCATTCACAGAGAGAGCACTTAATCCTGGTATGTTTTTCAAACCTGAGCCGAAATCCACTCATAAACACATACAGAAATTACCTACAGCCACTGGAGCAGATTCACCGTTCGATCTAACCACCAAACCCAGAGAAGTCAAACCTTTTGCTCCAAACCCTATTAAACCAGTCTCGCCATCCAATGCACTGCTGACCCCTGACGAGGAACAACCTCTGGACCTCAGTATAGGCTCCCGAAGCCGGGCCAAGCAAAATAATGGCGCACCTGAACACTGTAAAAATCAAGTCTATGGCACAAACTGCAAAGCTGCAGCTAAAGATGATCACCCAGCGCTGATCCAGTCCCAGAACTTGCACCAGTCCCAAATATCTCAGCTACAAGCAACCATTCCCCAGCCACCTCCTCCCCAGCAACAGACATCACTGCATTACGCCAAGCCCTCGTCATTTTTCATGGACCCCATTTACAGGTATTTCAACCAAAGTATTGTAAGACCCAACTAAGTGTAGTCTAAAACAGACAGCAATAGCTAATGATATGTTGAAATGTGACAAGTTTCAGTATTGGTGCCCAATAAGTTTATAATCAACTTTCATTTGTATGTAACCCTTGGTGTTGTTGTCCAGCAGGGTGGAGAAGAGAAAGCTAATAGACCCAGTAGGAACTCTAAAGGAGAAGTACCTGAGGCCTTCACCACTACTTTTCCATCCTCAGGTATTCTTTGCATTTGCTTTGCTTGAACATTGCTAAAGGCTATTGCATTTGTTTTGCAATTATAGTTTCTATGTTGGGACACCCAAACACTTCTCCAGTGTTCACAGTGGTTGGAGAAAAAAATCTTGTTGTCTTTATCCTAAAGTTATCTTAAATGAGGTTTTGCCTAGAATGTAGTGCATTTACATTTCCTTATCATTTGCTTTAAAAAGAACCTCTTTATTGATTGTGCTACTATTTTGACCCTTTCCCACCTTTGAATGGTGACAACAATAATAAAAATATTACTAATAATGGCCTTTTGAATTTAAACAAATTATGCCACATACTTTAGGAGTAGACTATTGTCTCTGAGAAGTTCTTAGTTAAATCCCACCAATGGTAACTTCCTAGCATTTATTTCTTGCTCTGGCTCCTTAGATAATGTCTGCATGTCGATCAGGGACTTCCTATGTTTGTGTTTAGTAGAATGGCCTCTCCTGTTGGGAACTGTTTTATCTAACCTGTAAATATACAACCTTTTATACAACCTGTTTATCTGGCCTCCATCATTGCTGACCTAACCCACCAACACCCCTCAATCTAAATTGCTCTTTCCTTTCTCTCCTTTCTCTCTAAATTGCTCTTTCCTTTCTCTCATTTCTCTCTAAATTGCTCTTTCTTTCTCTTCAGCATCCCTTATCAAAGAAAATCTTTCAATTCTCACTTTTCTATGTGGTATGATGACAAGCCAGATCTATCTACAATGTCTGTCTTATTGTTTATCAGTCTTTCTGTCTGTCCTGTCTGACTACAGGTCCTGTACAGTATTGTTTTTCCTTGGAGAAACTGCATTTCAATTTTTATTTAGAATATAATTTATTAATAATTAATCTGAAAAAAAAGCAATGTTAAAAATTATTATTAATTATATTATATATATATTGTATATATTAAATAAATTATTTGATAAATCAATTTTCAAAATTAAAGGAAAATTTACTCACCCGCAAATCATTTAAAGTCCATATGAGTTTTCTCTTCTATGAAACACAAAAGGAGGTTTAATAAATGTCGCTGCATCAAAATGAGAGCACATTGTGACTCACGTCTGTGTATTATTAACAAAGTATGTGCAGCTTGCTGATCAGTTTTAAATGATATCTTCCTATATTGGCTTCAGTTATTAAACCGTAATTAAAGCATCGTTGTTTGTTGTTATTCAGCTGAAACACTTACAGAATCAAGGTAATAATTAGACATGTATACAGCATACAGTAATAAATTATGACAGTGTCTGTCCCTGATTATTCGTATCCCTAAGGTAGGAAGGATGTAAGCAGTATTTGACCATAGAGCCACATAGCAAACCCTTTGTTCTGTAACAGAGGAAGTACTACCAGCAAGGGGTATCTTAAACTGCATTGTATGGTTTACCTCTCACTGAGGTGAATGGCTCATTCAGATGCTTCACTCAGAAATTTGTTGGGAACAAAGTAGGAACCAGGGGATCCCATGGGGCTGCTCGAGTGGTTGCCAATGTGTCATAGGTTAGAGAGGTCATTTTAGCAGCACAATCAAGACACAATGTTCTGAAATATAACTTCCTATAGCTTTCCATTTTGTCTGGTTATGATGGAAACTCATAGGCCCCTCACCATGTCTTTTATTTTGTTCCTTATGTATCTTTCAAAAAACCAAAACATTTCTTATTCCCAGAAGGACGCTAATGTCACAAAAATCAATTTAAGGAGAGCTTCTACATATACATTTATTCATTTAGCAGACACTTTTATCCAAAGCAACAAGAGCATTAAACGTTTCGTCCTAAAAACCAACAAGCCGAGTCTACAAGCTACATTTACAAGTGCATATTGTACTCGTTACTAGAGAATTGATGAATTTTTTTTGTAGGAAAGAGAGTTAGAGCATTAGGGTTAGGTGTCTGCGAAACAGGTGTGTTTTGAGTTGTTTTTTTGAAGGTAGTTATGGTCTTAGCAGCTCGAGTGGAGGCTGGGAGTTCATTCCACCATAAAGGAACAGAGTAGGTGAAAGTTTTAGAGCGTGATCTGGTACCTTGTTGTGGGGGAATGATTAGACGTCGCTTATTAACTGACCATAGCTGGTGGAAGGGGACATATGTCTGGCGGAGTGACTTGAGGTAGGGGGGAGAGGTTCCGGTGACTGTCCTAAAGGCAAGTGTCAGAGATTTAAATTGGATGCAGGCCGTTATGGGTAGCCAGTGGAGTAAGGTCAGTAGGGGTGTGACATGGGCTCTTTTTGGTTGATTGTAGACCAGACGAGCTGCAGCATTCTGAATCATTTGCAGGGGTTTAGTTGCATTGGCTGAAAGACCAAAATGAAGGGCATTGCAGTAGTCCAGCCTTGATATTACCAGTGCTTGGACTAGGAGCTGTGTTGCATGCTCGGACAGGAAAGGTCTGATTTTCCTGATG
>JAZGTJ010010701.1:0-17801 GCA_036877575.1 Botia almorhae
TAGCAGGGTACTTCATTTTGAACCAAACAAGTGACGGATTGCAGATGTAAAGACCGTGTGTAAAGATTATTACACTTACTTTGTAAGTTTTAATTTGATGTCCTCAAAGTTCTGTTGGTAATTTGTATACGCGGTGTCGAATTTCACGAGCAGTTTCTGGTAGGACAGCGTGCAGTCGTCCAGGTTAGCCATTATGGCCGCCCATCCCTGATGCTGGAGATGTTCGTCATGAACCAGTCGCTCACAGAAGGAGCAAAGCTTCTTGGCAACCTCATGCATTTCCTGAAGAAAGAGGCAAAACATCAGACCTCATACAAATCATTTACCTCCAACTGGAAGTGCACACACAACCCACCCCCGGGACAAATCCTGCCATTTACAGAAACAGCCGTGTCACTTTGACTTTGATTTGCATATATGGTTTTGGCTGTTTCTGACTCACAAAATGGGGCAAATGTAATTGCGGTGTAATGACAGAACTACTGTGATATACAACTCATATCTAAGTTTAACCTATAAACAAATTTCAGTGTATCATGATCCTATTGGCTAAAAGCTGATGGTACATTTTGAACTTATTGTTATCAGTAGATTTAGTAGCAATTATCTTTTATTTGGAAAAAATGAACAAAAATCAGTTATTGAGCAACACATAACGATCAACACGATCACCTCACCCCGTTTCGCAAGTGTATGTTTATAAGATGTAAATTTAGAATTTTTAATAGATGGCGATAAAGAAACAAAAGAATTGCAGCTTTAACTGTGGACTCTCGCATACTCAGTTTCCAGTTTAAATCACTTTTGCAGTCATCTAACACTAACCACAGTTTCAGTTTCAATACTGATTCATTTTCAAACATTGATGTAATGGTGTAGATGGGTGTAGATGAGTTAAGCTGGGTGATTCAAACAGGATGGAGGTAAAAAAAACAGGACTGTACCACAGCTAGTTGTGTGCGGGAGGCGACTGTGTGAAAGACAGCGGGCATCATCAGAGACTCCTCGACCTTCAGCTCCATCTCATTCTCTATGGAGAAGGTTGTTTTGGGGATGGTTGGCGCTCGGTCGCACAGGATCATCTCTTTGTTGAATAAGAAGATGGGGTTGGTGTCCTGAGGCGGCCAAAGACAAACATAAGCGTTCGCACTCGAAACCTTCACTTCGGTTTCAGAACAGGTTTGAATACAGTTCACACAGAATGTGAAGTCAATCTGAATTTGGTTACTCACGGTTCCAGCGCTGTAGCTGCACACACGCCTCTCTGCCACCATACACTCCCCTCCATTGACCACCAGCACCTGGTGCTGGATCGCAATCTTATATTTGGCCTGAATGGCATGTTTAAGGTCCAAAACACTATCAAGAAGACAGTAAAAAACATGTTTTATTTAGACAATAAAACAAACCAGGACTAAATTTACAGACAGAGCTGCATAACACATGCAGAACTTCTAATACTGACCATAACATTTTTATAAATTAAATAATGTCTAATATAGTGTATAGTGTTATATTATATTAATAACATGTATCTTATACACTACAATTAATAATGAACCTCAGCCATTGTAAGACCCTAATTACTAATAAGACAATTCTTTAAAATACCTTGTCTTAAAATAATAGTTTACCCAAAAATGTTTTTTTTCCATCATTTACTTGCACTCATGTCATTTTTTTTACTTCTGAGGAGCACATAAAAGATATTCTGAGAAATGTCTCTGTGGTTTTGTGTCCACACAATGGAAGTCAAAGGGTGCCACTGTTCTTTGGTTACCAACATACTTCAAAATATCTTCTTTTGTGTTCCTCAGAAATAAAAAATAATAA
The DNA here is from genome assembly GCA_036877575.1 of Botia almorhae. NCBI lineage: Eukaryota > Metazoa > Chordata > Actinopteri > Cypriniformes > Botiidae > Botia > Botia almorhae. The sequence continues at coordinate 1,834 of JAZGTJ010010701.1, forward strand.
TAATACAGGTTTAGACTGACACGAGGTGAGTAAATGATGGAGAGTTTGTTAGTTTTGGGTGAACTGTCCCTTTAAATCTTCAAATGAAAATCCAGCTCTTACGTTTGGACGGCAAGTTCGGTGTCAAACGTTAACGTGCTTCCATTGTTGACTTGAAACACGTACAACTTCATGTTGAAATCTTCGCTTGGTCTGACTCCAGCTTGAGTTGTTCATTTAGTCAATTACAGCTGTCTGGACAAAAGAATTACATTTTATCCAAAGCGACTTACAAGATGAGGGAAACAATGAAGCGAACCTGAAGCGTCTTAAACTACACACAGACAGAAACAAACTACATCAGAACGTGGAAATAACAAAAGGCTATTCAAATAAAGTAACTTATAATGAGTGATAAATGATTTCAGTCTTCGTTAACATAGTATTTTTTCACAATTCCTTTGTTGTCAAACACTCAAAGTGAAACTTAAACTAAAGCTACATGTAAAAACACACACACAAAATATCCAGATATAATGTTCAGCTGGTTACATTCACCACACAAAGCAACATAACTTGCCAGACATACCTCAGCATATATGACTGGTTTTGTAGATAAGTTATGCAATTTTTGCATAAAAATTTAGCTAAACTGGCTAAATCACAGTGATGCAAGACCAAGACTGGGCCAAAACTTATGGGCTACTTGTGTTCTTATGTGGTTAAAACTCTATAACAGAGTCCAGAACACCACAGCCATGTGGCTGAACTCGGGCTGAGTCATGATGTTCTCTGCGGGTAAATATTCACCAACATCGTTAAGACTCACTGTGTCCTTTTGCCTCTTTAAACAAAAATGAAACTGCAACCGTATACACTGTACAACTGTTACTGTACGTTGATATGGGGGAATCGGGCATGTGTAACACGTGGTTTGCTTTGCGTGGACCACGTGGGGAAACTAACTAATATATTAGTCATAACTTTGGGTGAGTTATTATTGATTGATGGTTCTCCCCTTGGGCGTGCAGTTACCCTTTGTGAAACCTTATCCGATAATATGATCTCAAACAGCCTACGTTCCTAAAACATGCCCCTCGTAACACGCAAAATTAGTGCTGTCACAAACTTTAAATGGGTCTTTGAGGTTGTAAAGACCCTGACCTCTCTTTCTGGACAGGGTGACACTATTTACAAAATTCTCTCACAACGTCACCAAGACATCAAAGCTGACCAACACATAACATGACAGGAGATCTAACCCACCCAGACCTACACTAAACCTTCACCCAACAACCCCCCGCGGTTCTGCCTATCAATACAGTTTGTTTATATGTAAATTCGGTATTAGTGACCAAAACAGCCGTAAAATGACCACCCCCGATACATAAATCCCACATTCTACAAAACATAAGGCCATATTCGTATCGAATAACCTTACCTGGGCTCTCCTTAGTCCATTCCCTGCATTAAAGCAGAATGTGTGTTTGTTTTGGGCCGAAACGTGAAGGTTTCTGTCAGATAGAGGTTGAAGCTTTCGTGCTAACTGGCTAACGTTCATAAGGCACACAAGGGCCTTTGTTTTTAAATCCCATAAAGCGCATAAATGCACCCGGAACGAGCTCGTAAAAATTCATAAACTGTCCATCTTTAAAAACGCATAATGTGGGATGTCCGGTAACGGGATTTGAGTTTGTCATCGAGTTTTTCCGCTGTGTTGTGTAAGGCTGCGCTCAAGCTTCGGCTGCTGTGTTTTGTTATTGCCGTCACTGCGCAGCGAGCTGAATTCTGGGAAGGGCGGCCGTTCGCAGGAAACAGCTGGTCTGGGATCAGTTTCTGAACCGACTGTGTGTCGTTTCGAACGGTTGGTGGAGACAGGGAGGAGCTGTTCTGAAATCAGGGGACAATTGGGAACGGATTGATGTTGGAAAGGATTGATGTTTTCGTGTCTTATGTTTTAGATGTGTTTGATTTGTTTGTTTATTTTGCTTGTAGGTTAACAGGAATTCTCACTGTGAGTTAGGGACCATCTTAACTCAATAGTACCTTTAATATAATTTTTAGTTTTGTGCTAGACTAGGAAATGTTATATGTAATTATATATGTTATATATAATAATAATATAATAACATACTGACAGAGGCATCTCATACCTGTTTATATAATGATATTTGGGCACGTTTTAAAGCAGTTGACAGATATAATTATCACTGATTATAACTCAGCAGTTTAAACACTATTTTAAAAAACACTATTTTAAAAAAACACTTCCTTTTCATTTTTATACAAACTATTTTAACTTGTCAAAAAAACTGAATATTTAATTAAAAATATTATTTAAAACTGCAGTCTGTAGTTTATTAAACAAGTACATGACAGTGTTCAAGTAAGTCACCTTAACTTACCCTTACCCCCAATGGTAAACTTATAATTATGATTTATAATTTGAGCTGTCGGGTCCAGTTTTCTGGAAAATTTCAGTTTGGCTTTATTTGACTTCAACATACGTAATGAAAAGTATGTAAAGTAATCTGCAATTTTATGTTTCAAACACAGATGGCGGTAGAGAGGCGAAAGCTTTCAGGTCCTCTGTTCCACAAACGCTAACGCTCGTGGGATTATGTAATATTATATTCATGGTATCTGTCTGCCTCGGGCTTTTTGGTGAAAACAGGATGGAAACCATTTGAAGAGTGACGAGGACCCGTGAGCTATTGCTTTGTATTTACAGCACCCAGAAATCATAGAAGGCAAAACATTCGTACACAGTGTCAAATATGTGTTGCTATGTGTTTCCTGGTGTGCTTACTACTGCCTAGTTGTGCAAACGGGTTAACCACAAGATTGAGCACTGAAATATACCCCAATTAGTGCTTTCAGTCAGTGTTCAGAATGAAATCTACAAACACACTCTGAAAGGTTCCTAAAAGAATCTTTGTCAGGCTGTATGGTTCCATAAAGAACTTTCAACATCCATAGAACCTTTCTGTTTCACAAAAAGCTCTTTGTAGTGGATAAAGGTTCCACAGACTATGAAGCGTTAAAAAGAAAATTTAAAATCTTTTACAAAAATCTTTGAATAGTTTAACATTTGCAGAATGTTACCTTGAACCCAAAAAGGACGTGTGGTATTCACTACATTATGGGAATCACATGTCCCCACAAGTATAGTAGTACCAGTAAATGTAGGACTTTGTGGGGACGTTTTTAGGTCCCCATGAGGGAACAAGCTGATAAATCATACTGAATGTTTTTTCTATAAAATAGCAGAACATGTAAAAGTATGAAAGGTGGTTTACAAACCATTACATTTATGGGGAGACAGAGAGGGTATTTGTTTAGCAGACACTTTTATATTAATTGATTTACAAATGAAAATACAAAAAAGCATGTTTTTTAAATAGATTTGTAAAAAATAAATACAGTTAGTCCATTAACAGGTAGTTCTGTTGTGTTACACTGGTTAGGGCAGATGGTGGGATGCTCATGCGGGCGGCTCAGAAAAGCCCTGCAGATAGCCGGTTCCCTCCCTCGCGGTTCCCTCCCTCGCGGTTCCCTTCCTCCCGGTTCCCTCCCTCGCTAAAAAAAGCATTGTGACCCAAAGCCAAGAACCAGTGATGCCATCTGCTCTGATGAAATATGGCAAAAAGATCAAGTGAAAGTGTCTCCTGCACACAAAAATTATAAAAACAAAATTATGCTTCTCGCAAATTCTGCACAATACAAGTCAGGCACCAGTGCAGGGCCAGTATGAGAGTTTGTAGAGATAACAGTCGCACAAAACTTTTCTATTGCGTTATCCAGACAATCTAAACACAATTTCGAAGTGGATATCTCGCAGCAAAACAGATATAGTGAGCTGTAATAAACGGGTACGCCGCGCTGAGTTGATTTCAAAAGCAATACTGTTGAATTAAGACGCTGGACTTGTTTTCACGACTGTTTTATACAGACAAATAATACAAGCCAGGTAATATTAAACAGATATACAAATACATGGAAACAAAGGAGTAAGGCTGTATTTTATGTTATTTCAACAAATATGGTAAAATGTATAATCTTATATTAATAGTTAAAAAGATGGGGATCTGGTACCTGAAAATAAATTTAAAAAATGAAGAATAACAGCCTGAAAAACATTTTTCACCAAGTGAAATAATGGTGAGTTGGTAACTATCCGGGTCATGTGACCTCCGAGTTTTTGGCAGTAGTGCCAAACAGCACAAAAAATGTGGAAAGGTTGCATTTGACCAACAGATGGCGACACTTCACTGTAAATCACATTGATTTGAGCCAGTCTGTTGGTGTGTCAGTCAGGCTCTCTAGACACATGCTCTCGATTGAATAGCGCCATTGTGGCTATGGCGCTATTCAAACGTCACGTCCCTTTCTTCTTGGTTGTATTTAGAGACGTATTTATATATATTTTTAGAAGTGTTACATTTGAATACAGCATAATCTGAAACCAGCATTACCATAATTCTTCCCTCAGGAGTAACCCAGTAACTTTTAATAAGGGCCTTAGGCTGTAACTTATTTCCTAGGTGAGTCTTTAATGAGAGTCAAAAGGGAGCTGAGGTCATTTTAGGAATGCTCTCATTTCTACATCATTATTATGGCGCTTATGAAGCTCAATGATTATGTCAAATAAAAATGTTTCTCTGAGTTTTGAGATCTGAGTTCAAACAATTTTTATCTGAATTTAAATAGAGCTGATACTGCAGAGTGTCTGTATTTAAAAACATCTACTTTAAACGTCTTAGAAATGTTGCATAACCGTATAACTATTTTACATGATCGATGCATTGTCAGCATTTTCTCTGGGATGTTTAAACACCGAAAGCAGAACAAACAGAATTTTTGTTATAATGAAAAGTGGATCTCTTTAATCTTAATTAATACGTTTTAGCGAGTTGCGTTCTCGACATTTTTTTTGGTGTAAACTTGATGTAATGCTGACATAGATTTCACAAGACTATTGAATAGCTGTTTGTAAATAATCCCTGCTATTTGAAATACTATCATGTACTGAAAGCATAAAAACGATTAGCTTGCATCTCAGATTTAGTTTTTTGGTATAAAGAATCAAAAAGGGAAAAGGCTGAAGTAAAGCAGAAGTAAATTTATGCCTATATAATAATATTTCCTGTACATATCATCACTTCATCGACCTGTTACATTACCTTTTGCATAACATGTATATTCGTTGTATGTAAATTCAAGTGCAAGCACCCTTTGCAAATAGCTGATTCTGAGATGAAAAAACGGTCAATTTAACCTCACGTTAGACAGTGAATAAAAACTGAACAAATGACTCAATGGGGCCATTCAGCACAACAGTGTGGGAAAAGATCTCCCAAACTCCTGTAGAGCAATAATCAATACCAGCAGAACTATGTGGTTAAACTGTAACTGCTCAGTCATTTATTCTGCTGAATGGTATTTTACTGCAAAAGCTTGTAGTAGTGTACTACACGTGTAGTAGCAATAGCAAGCTAGCCTGAAAGCATAAGATCCCGCCCTCCGCTCTCCAAAGCCACGCCTCCTTCACTACTAGTATGTAGAGGTATGCAAGAAGGTTCATTGCATCATTGCATTCAGACCGATTGCAATGATTGGATGAACAATTTATGGTCCTGTGCCTTCCACAGAAGACATATAAATATATTTAGACCACTATACTTAGTAACTGCTCTCAGGATGTGAAGAGAGTTTCAACCAGCATAACAAAAACTGTTTCTGGAAAAGATTGCCTACCCTGCCTTTAAAGTATCCAGGAATACCATAAAAATACCATGACAATTTACATAAATATGGTAATATAACAATTATTCAGTACCATGAGATAAATCACAGTAAAATTATCATTTATTCAGCATGCACCTTTATGTAAAAAGTGAGCTTTGTCAAAATGTTTATATTAATGTGTTTGTTTCAATGTCCTCGTATTGATTTTGGGGTGTAAAGCATCAACTCTGTAGGTTTTCATGAGATGAAAGCAAGAATAGGCCTGTTGAAATGTATATTATAGCTACTGTAAATTATGGTCTTTGGATGTTTCTGTGGCTGTAACCCGTGATAAGAACGCCAGTCACTGTGTTTGGTGTAAAGGAGCGAACAATTATACGCATTAAATTGTCAAGCAAAATATGTGGTTACATAATAGTGAAGCATCGATCGTTGTATACCTACACCACCCACAATCAAATTTCACCGCCTCGCCCCCCCATTTTCAAGCACAATTACGTGATGTGTGACGTTGCAGTGGATGGCGGTGATTTTCGATTTGATCCACTGACGATTCGCTCTCTCGAACCGGATCTTTAGAAAGACTCGGTCGATCCCATTGAAAACACTGGATTGTGAGACGGGGTTGTTCAGGAGTAAACAGTCATTATGTTCAATACTTAACAATCGTTAAACAACATTATTGTGGGGAATTATGAATTCGTAATAATCGTTGTGACCATTAACAACACAACATTTAATAAAATCATTGAAGAGAATCGGACGAACCGATTCCCTCAAATGAATCGGACCTCCCAGCGCTAGAGGATGGAGGTGGGGGCCGGGGAGGGACTTATTGGACCAAACGGGGACTCGAATGTGTTTATGACTTTAGAGTAGAACCGTCGCATTCAGTCAGTCAATGGACTCGGTCGCATTGCGATAACGGGTCCAATTGAGCGCGCTTCAGACTGGGAAGGCAAAACAGAGCGATTCGGTCCAGAAGACAGCGCAGATCGCCCAAAACAAAGGTGTGTCCAACTGAAAGCCGTTCATTGTTGAAAGGGACAGGACACGCGCACAGAGCCCGCTCGTCGCTGGAGACAATGATCCAGACTGAAGTTTCGGTATTATGAGCAAGACGCGCGGATTGCTGGAGACCCATTGATGCGTCATAAACGCCGATTGATGCGTCACAATAGTTGTTATCATTTTTCATCACATTAGAGTGTGCAGCTCGGATTCCTCGCGCGCCCTCCAAATAATCTCCCACAAAAAGCGAGTAGCGGGTATTTCTATTATTCCTAGAGTCGTCCTCTTCCGTCCACAACGATGAATTACCAGTCGAGCGTCCCCGTGTCGGTGTCAGTGTCCGGTATTTCCCAGCAGTCCCAACCCGCCATGCCAACCCCGGGCACGGTACCCGCACCGGTCCCGGTTCCTCAGACCATTCCGCCCCAGTTCGGATCCGGATCGTCCGGGAGCTCCGGGGCGGGTCAGTTTGGTTCGGGAACTGTATCGGGCCCCGCAGCGCAGTCCGGCCCGCCGGGCTCTCAGTTCGCATTGTCCAACTCAGCAGCCATCAGAGCCGAGATCCATCGGTTCGAGTCCGTCCACCCGAACATTTATGCAATATACGACTTGATTGAGCGCATCGATGACCTGGCGCTTCAGAACCAGATCCGGGAGCATGTGATTTCCATTGAAGGTAAGCGCAAAGAAATCCACTACATGGAATGCCGCAATGTTGCATTGTATTATGTCAGTGCATAGACAACAACAGATGCATGCAGAATAAGCAACATATTTGTGACATGCACCACAAAAGAGTCCAAGAGAGCGACAGATCATCGCTTCAGAAGCACCACCAGAATTATTCGCATATAACTTCTGAATATGTAATCATATTTTCAATTGCAATGCGTGTTAGTTGCTTTACTTAACAGCTGAATTTATATATGCTGTTTAAATGAATCGACAAGCGAGTTCCATCAAAAATATTGTGATATAAATGATTGCGTGTCATTTGTTTTTGGTTTTCTATTGATCTTGGTCTGTGTTAATAATTCGCAGATGCTGTTTAGAAAACTTTCCATAGATTGTTTGGGAATGAGGAGATGAGGTCTTACATAACGCACGAGGTTCAGGAAAAACTGCTCGGGGAAAGAAGTGGTAGATGGAAAAATAGCCTCAGTGATTTGTGTCACTTTGTAGTCATTTCAGCATCCAGGTGGATGTGATTGTGCTCATCCTGAAAAATAATCTCCATTTTCTGCGTTCCGTCTCATCCAGCGTTCGTCGGCATCAGTCGTTCGCTGAACGAAGCAAGATTTTAGATCTAATAAATGTCATTTTGGTCGAGAGATTGACTCGGACTCCCAGTTGTAACAATTTTCACAACAGGCTTGACCCTTTGACTTCCGTAATGATGGTCGGGGCGAGGGTTCTGTTCAGATGGTCTTCAGTCACAGATTATTTATATGCAAATCCAGCTGCTGTAGCTATAAGACACAGCACTTGCCGAGCTGCAGTATATTACTGTGTGCTTCGATGCATTCTTATTCTTTTGTCCGTGAACTTTCTGTAGGTTCTGTAGCCCACGTCCAGCCAGTGGGGGTCTGTTGTAGTATTTTCTGGAACAGAATCAGTGGCTCTAGCGAGTTTCCCAATTAGAAACATCATAATTATATTACATTCTCAGATAGATGTTTACAGGAAGTACTCTGATAATTCAAGTCTTTATAAAACATCTCAGCCTGAAAATGGTCTGTAATGTGTATTTTCAGTCAATACACTCATGTGGCGAATACATTGTTTTGTAACAGTAATCTGTAATAATGTGATAATCATGAGTTCTAAATTTGGTGAATCTTCTCGTTTGGAGTAAATGCAACTACCCGGTGAGTCATTAAACTAGTTAGCTGTTCTGTGTGACTGGTAGTGCATTCCACAACCGAGGGATGTAGAAATTTCTGGAAGAGCTTGCACCCTTTCGAGGGGGCGTCTAGGTGGGCAGTAGTGGCACATCTCAGCAGTCAGAGTGCAGTGTTGAGTGTGATGACGAGCAGAGGGTTTTGGTGATTGTTGTTGGTTGTGGAAAGGGTCAAAAGGAGCTTGTTCTGAAAGTAAAAGCATCTGTGTGTGGTTCATAATGTTTATCACAGGTAATTAGTGTAGGTTTACATCTTGTATTGTTGTGGGTGCGAGTAATCTGTATTAAAAGCATAAGCCAACTAATCCTTAACTAATCAAGGGTTAAGGAGCGGGATTGTGGCTTTGGGCCGACACGCTGGTGATTTTAACTGAATGTAAGGGAGCTTAAAGGGATAGTTCACCCAAAAAATGAAAATTCTTCCATCATTTACTCACTCTCATGTCGTTCCAAACCTGTAAGGCTTTTTTGCTGCTAAGGGAACACAAAGAAGATATTCAAAACTACACTTCAAAAGAATATTTTGAGGTAACCAAACGACGGTGGCACTCATTGACTTCCATTGTATGGCTACAAAACCACTGAGACATTTCTCAAAATATCTTCTTTTGTGTGGAATGACATGAGGATGAGTAAATGATGGAAAACGGATCATTTTTGGGTGAACTCTCCATTTAAGAGATGAGTCCTTTATATTTGTCCTGCCTGAACTAAACCACATCTAAAAACAAACAGTAGTTCCCTTTTTTCATTGTATATGTCATCCACTCATCCACTCCGTAAAGAAGCCGTCATGAAGCCTACAACACCTGTGTTCAGCCGTACCGCCTGTTGCCATGGTAATTATGATGTATCACTTGCAAAATGTCTAGCCTGTACGACAGCGATGGAATCTGTTATTGATTTCCAGCTCATTGACCGCCAGTTGTGGCGTAAGCGTGGAAAATTCATCCTCGTGTGACAGTAACAGATTTGTATTGTTAGAATCGAACGGCAGATGGAAAGTATTTATTAGTTTACATTTGCATTAGCAGTGTGACATTAGTTGTACCCTTGACTACCGACGTTTTATTGACGGTCATAAATCATATTATGGCAGTGAAGAGCCGATGACAGGAAAAATATTGAGTTGGGCGTTTTTGGCATAAGCTCATACTAAAGTAATTGTCCAAACATGGTGCAAATCTTCTGTTGTTTGTTAGGGGGGAATTAGGTCAAAATCAGGGCCTGCAGTGATTTACTAAAGATGTAACACCGCCCACTGATGTAATCCACCAATAGCAAGCACTGGATTATACTGAAGAGCGAATAGAAACCCAGCATTTACAGACAGTGGAGTGAACATTGGCTGTGTTTGAAACAGCTTGATGCCATACTAGTTCTGCAGTATAGAGTGCACAGTATGCTTGGAACATTGTCCTTATATGGGGAACATTTTCTCACAATATAAAGTATAGAACAGAACACATTGTGTATAATGATGATCAGAACAGATCCAGGCCTGGGAAACTAATGGAAAGTAATGAAATATTAAAAGTAATGAAATGTTAATTAAAAATGTGAATATAAATTGTTTTGAGCGAAAGAATTGGAGCAAAAATGACAGCTTGCATTTCCATAATAATAATTCAGCCGTGTGAAGCGTACACTGTGTCATGTGACCACAGTGTGGAAAACTACACGCTGAAATGTTTTTTAAAAACCAAAATTACAGCAGCGTTTGGTTCCAGACATAGTCATCGTCTTAGAATGGTGACAGCCCATTAAAGACTCATTACTGGTACAGATCTTGGTTAAGTCTTGGTTTGGAAACTAGTCAAAAAGTTGATTTAACCTTGGCTGTTAGGAGTGAAACCACGCTTTAATGAGTACAGAATGTGCATGAAGACCAGTTCATGTGTATTTTGTTTATGGCTAATTAAAACTCCATCTGTTATATCTCCTTGTTTTTGTGCCTTTAGTCATTAGAGTACAGAAAGTTAATATGATAGAACGTGTTTGGTAAGAGAGCACATTTCTGTAATTTAGTTTTTCTTTTTAGTAGTGATAAGACTTATCAGCAATTTATCAATGCAATTACACACTCGAGCACAAGGAGCCTCCAGGCAGATAGTTATTTGTTTCCTTTGCTTTGCTTTCACCCCGTCATGCTCCTTTGGTTATAGTATTTACATGCTATTTACATAATCCTCCCCCAATTGTGTGTCAATACCCTGGAAAGTTAAACGCTTGTCGTGACACGCGCATAATAAACAGGATGTGGTCTGCTATTGGCCACCTGTAGCGCATGCCCAGCCCCTTTTAATGTAACAATATATCTATGGGAAACCTCTGCTTGTTTTCGTAAAGATAGCTTTGACTTGCCCATGAGTGGCGCACGCAAATTATTATTGCTTATATTTAGTGTGTCAGTATCGCATCTGCCGTGGTGTAATAGTACTTCGAATAGTGTCGAAAAGGTTTGTATTTTATTGTAAATATTATGAGGTTTGCTTGGCAAAAGAGCAAAAAGATTCCAGTCACATGCACCTTTGATCAGAATATTAATAATAGTGCAGAAAGCTGGTAAAGTTCATTCATATCTCAACATTTGTGTATTGTGAACTTTTGGCCGTTAGTACCTCTTGGGGAAGGTCCAAATGACCTTAACAATCTCATTTCTGTTCTTTTAATGCTGCTATTGTGATACTTTGTAGCAATTATGCAGCGATTTTCGATTCAGCGTCACTGGGTTTAGCCTGCTTTGGCCAGGCTGGAAGTCCATTATAAACCAGCTTAGACTAGCAAACCGTCTTAGGCTGGTTTACCCAGATTTTTGTAGGCAGAGATTGCTGGGATATTACCTCATCTCGTTAATGAAAAACATGATATTAGATCAGTCAAATGCCTTTTCCTTTGCTGCTAAAAATGTGCGCTTATATTGTAGTAGTTTGTTTTTAAATAGTTTTTCATCATCGTAGTCATTCACCGTACGCCATGATTAGAAACGAGGGATTTTTGTTCATCTTGTTAATAATGCAAATTGTTCGTGCTTCAGTGTACAAATGGTGTCTTCCTCTTTCAGTGAAGGCATGGCTTTTCAAACTGTGCTGGAAGAAAAGAAAATTGGTGCCTGTGAAATTTGCATATGCTTTGTTTTGTCATAAGCAGCGCAAATGCTTATCTGCGACGTGCCTGTTTCGCAATTTCTGGCTGTCTGTCTTTCTTTCTAGAACCTTCAGAAATTTTTGGCTGAAGACCAAATTAGAATTTTTGATGCTTACATACTATATGCAGGTTGACATTTAAAATTGACACCCTGCTGATGATCATTACAAACTTAATGATGTGTTGCCAAAAATAACTTGTTTGTGAGTCACGCTATGCGGAGTCATGCATTTAAGTACCCACATTACACACATGCACGTATTATAGTTGCAAGGAAGTGGTTTGATGCATTGCACGTATTGCGTTGCATGGGATGCAGTACGGGTGTTTTGACAGCACCAAGACTCATGGAGCTCAAACAGTTTGATTCATTGCATGTATTGCATTGCATGGGATGCAGTGCAGGTATTTTGACTGCAGCAAGGTTCGTGGAGCCCAAGCCGTTTTGATTAATTGCATGTAATGCGTCGCATGGGATGCAGTGCAGGTATTTTGACTGCAGCGAGGTTCGTGGAGCTCAAGCAATTTAAATCATTGCATGTAATGCGTCGCATGGGATGCAGTGCAGGTATTTTGACTGCAGCGAGGCTTGTGGAGCTCTTGCAGAAGAAATGGCATGTGAATATGCACCTGTGTGTCTGGACTGCAGATACGACCGCAGTCGACCGATGTTATTGCAGAGTGCCTGTTGCTTAGGAACGGGAGCCTTATAGCTTTGTTGAAGATTAGAACAGAACACCTCAGTTATTCTCTCTGCCATTCAGAGCTCGACAAACAGTGATTCATGAGTTACACGGCCGTCGAATATTCCCATTTAAAGAAGCGAATAGATAATCAATAATGCTAAAAAACAGAAATGCTCGCAGATGGTTTATTCAATATCTTGTTGCTTTGTAACTGTTATATTTATGGATATATTTAGGACATTAAAGACATTCGTTGGCTGCTGCTGCTGCGCCAAGGAAATGAGCTCCGGTTCTAAAAGTGTGTTTGTTGTGTGTAAACGTGGGTTCTCTGGAGATGATGGTTATGGTTATGATTTGATATTGTGGTAGTATAGTATTGATGCTATACATTACATGTACACATTGTGTATTTGAGGTATATGAGAACGGAACCCATTTACGGAACCCAACGGAACCCATGTGCTGTATAGTTTGAGCTATAGAAAGACTCCAGCCTGCTCTAACAGTGGCTTTACTTTAAATGTCTGTGTTACGTTTTCTCTGAGCATTACTAAATCATTACTGAGCAGTGAACACACACAGACGCAAGACATTTTAGATGAACTTCCCTGTTACATCATTTTTCTCAGAGTCATGAAAATTTCCATTAAGAGAAAGTGTATCATTATACGAGGTATCGGGCTTTGAAAGGACCCCTCACATAAGGTACAACTGAATCTGTAAGCCAGCTGACAATTTTATGGTTGTAATAACGTTTACACAATGTTTCCATTAAGTAACCAAAACGTCAAAAATATTATTGAATGTTCAAAACACCCAGTTTTTTAGATGTTGTATTAACATTACTGTTGATTTTCCATTAACAATTTAGGAGTAATCTTTTTGATATATGACATGGAGCATTAAAAAGACAATCTAGTAATATCATTGCAAGAACAGTTTTAAGAACTTTGAGAGAACGTTGAGAGAACATGAGCCAACGTTCTGAGATTGTTCCCTGTTAGCTGGGAAGAGGTATACCTGTATTGTGCCTTACAGTTTCCCCTGCCATTGGTTTTTCATCGCTGGCTGTTGTTAATTGCGAGTGATCGGCATTCAGTCTGTGCATCTGTTTCAGCTTCTCACCAAAGAGATTGTTTTGGAACAAGATATGCTGAAAACATCAAATGGAAATCCAGAACGAGAGCAAAACGCTTTGCTCAGTGGGACGGCCTTTTCGAGATCCGATGGGTTTTTCAGATGCGTCACTGACGTCAGATTCGGCGCATATTTAAATCTCAAAAGCTCTTTGTCGAAAAGGGTCTGATGCCGCACCAATAGAATCTTTCTATAGGCGGTTTGAGACGCGTCCTGATGAGGTCGTAAGTGCAAGGGGGCAGAGGTCAAACAGACCTTGTAAACAGCATGCTTGTAAAGAGACTTTTCATGGTCCAGCTCCAGTGAAGCGTCAGCCTCTATCTCTAGAGCTGAATGTAGGCCATTGTTCTAACTACACAAAGGTTTTCTCTCTGTTTGCTTTCAAAACTTGTTTTGTACTTTTAAGAGAGCACACATGTTCAGGGCCACAGAAGCAACTGGAGAAGTCTTGTTTTGGTTGAGGTGAAGGGAGCATCTGTTGAAAACTCAGTAGTTCACACTAGCGAGTATGCACTGTGTTTTTTCTGAAAATCAAGTGAAGTACATGGTAGCACACTGCTAAGGGAGGAAACTCATATCTTTTAAGAACATGTGAGTGCTGCAAAAGCCGTGCAAAAGCATGCAGCTACGATAGTGCGGTTGTCATGGCATTGCTATGCATGTTCTGAGTGGTTGCTATGGAGTTCTGGGTGGTTGCTATGTGGTTACTTGTTGTAGATCCCATCTCCCCACCCTCCCTAGATATGTCTCAAGATTCCTCAATGATCTTAAGATTAAAAAAAAGAATGTTCCTGTAATAAATTCACTTTAGATAAGTGTCCGATAAATGACTTTAAATGTAAATGAGAATCTTGATCATATCAGATTCCAGTGTAATGTTTTTGGGGGTAAATTGTTAACCCATTGATTTACATTAGAGGTCTGGGATGTGACACAGATCTTGTGAGATCTTCTTGCTCAGGATTGGAGGTGATGGATCTGACCTTCTGTAAGTGCATCCGAATAGGCATCTGGACCAGAATGGTACGCCTCATCTCCCAGCCAACGTGGCTGCTGAGTAGCAGATGGTCTGTGACATTAGAGGAAGGTTTGGAGAGCAGATCTTAAAGCCTGCCAAGGACCCTGGTTCTCCTTGCTGTTCAAACAAACACTGTGGTGACCCAGCTAACAGTTTTAGGTTGTAAGAACGTTTTCATTAAGTAACAAATGTTATTTTGAATGTTCTCAGAACGTTCCGGTTTAGACGTTTGTATTAACATTATTGTTTGTTGTAAGAACGTTATTCAGACATTTTTTAATTCAGTAACATTTTTTAAATGTTCAAATATTTTGAAAATCATGTTTTTGATATGGTATTTCACGTTAAAAAATGCTCTACTAACAGTACTGCAAGAACGTTTTGGTAACGTTAGCCAACATTCTGAGAACATACCCTGTTAGCTGGGGACCCTGTTATTTGTATCTACGCATGCTTGCAGCGTACAGCAGTCTTTTCATTCCTCTGGGATTATCTTGCTCGCAAACACACGTACCCTCAGCAGGACCCCCAGTTCTCTCCGTCGTGGGCGCCACCTGGTTGGGTAATGACCCCCGTGACGCAGGCTAAACCACAAGGGGACGCTTTCCTTGCGGCCCGGAAGGGATATTCACACAGTTCTGGCTCAGCTTTGTGGATACACCCCCGTCCCCCAGCGTTAGTACGGTCTTGGAGAAATGGAGCGCGCCATATGTGGGGACAGGATGTAGAGTATTTCCACAGCATGTGCTGCGCGGCATATAGCGTCACTGCCTACAGCTCTCGCTCCCGAAGAGCTAATTGAAGTTGCCTGGTCTATTTGGGGACACTCATAACTTGTAGAAGTTAAATTGAATTTATTAATGTCGTTTACGGAAACGAGGCCGTGTCACATTTTTCGCTACTACGCCAATCAGCTTTCAAGGACGTCCTTTTTAGGCTGGAAAAGCACATCTTTACCTACTTGTCTGCGTGCGGGGAGACAGGAAGTGCTCGCTTGAGTCGTCGTTGTGTTAGTAAACTGGTTTGATGAATCTGTTTGGAGTGGAGACTTCTCTGCTGTTTCACATGAGGCTCGTGACACACACATACGCACATTTTTTTTACCCATGAGCACTTGCTTTTCAAAGCAGAGCGTTAGAGGCACAAGTGTAAAATGATACTCTGTTGAATGACGGTGGCTTTAGGTCGCCGTGTACCCGTTTTACATTAACAGAAGAGCGCGAGATTATTCCCTTCCAATCGCCTGGTGAAAATACCGATTCATTTATTACCTGCAAAGTGATGATGCATAGACTGAACATCCTCGTTTCACTGTTCAAAAGGCTCCTGAAAGTAACTTGCA
>JAZGTJ010010702.1:0-17801 GCA_036877575.1 Botia almorhae
CTGGGCCACAGTGTCTGGATGGTGTGTTACCCACAGAGCCTCACCTAATGCAATGTGACACTTCCACAGGCAGACCATCAATGGCACAGCCAAAATCTCTGCCAAGCCTTTTTGATTCTGGGCCACAACATTGCTTGGGGAGAGATGAGGCAGACAGGAAGGTCTGGGATGCCGTGTACATCACCACTTCATATTACAGTAGAACACAGTTGAATATCCATGGCATTACTATTGATACTTTTGGTGATGAATTACAATGTGGACTTTTATGCATTGCTTGTAGTTATCAAAGGTTAATCACATCGGGATTTTATCAAGAAATACAGACTTTTTACATAAATTCACGCGGATGATAGGTTACTCGTTGCATTGTGCTTTAAATGTGGGTCAGACTCAGGCAGAGAACTGTAGCGGTCAGACCGACGTCAAATTGCGCGGAAGAGAACTGAACTCAATTTGGCTGTGTTAACAGCGCTCCTCTCCGGGTTTTCTCGCTCCCGCAGTGCACATGGATGCATCCATGCTTCTAAAAAGCGGACAGGAGCTTCGGCTCATGGGCAGGGCCCCCAGACAGACGTCTAGGCCAGCAAAGCCCATTTAAACGCTTGGCCGACTTGGCTCGCGAATCTGACGTTTTCCAAAGTGGGCAAATGAGTATGCAACGCCGATAGCTAACACATAAACCAAAAACGTCAGTGTCGTTGTTTATTAATAAACCAGACCCACCGGAACCTAGGTGACCTGATAGTAATATGAACGAAAGACAAAATGGGCGTGTGAATAAAAGCTAATGCCGCCGCCACAGCACACATTAATACACTTAACACCAATCAAAAACCTCGCAAGCATGACATGCATGTATGCATGCACATTTAAACGCTACATTTAAATGCATTAAACGCCTTAATGCAGCTCGTATCGTGTTACCGGCGTTTTCAGTACAGCAGGTTGTTGCCGGCGGCGGCTCACTCATGACTGCACAATAAAACCATCATCTCTCCGTTACCGCAACCAGAAAACATCCATGGCCCCGGGTTTAACAGCGTGATCACTGCTGTTAACATTACTTACCGTTAAACGAGGGATATTCTTCTTGCCTTGGAAAGACATGACACCGGTTCGAGCAGAGCTTTGATTTCCGAGAAGGCAAAAAACGCAAGATGACCGGATCCGTGCGCAGGTCAGAATAAAGGCGTAGTAAACGGATTTGTGTGAGGACTGGTGTCAATATTCGGTGGTGTAATTTAGTTCACTATTATCAGGGTTCGATAGTCAAAGTAGACAAAAGCCCTCTGGAACCCCCACCCTCTCTGTCCGCTTACCATCTGCTGGTTTAGTATTCACAGAGCATCCTGCATACAGGGGCGAGGCTGAACAGTCAGACAGAAGCTTAGCTGGCCCACGCTCTTTGAAATAAAAGGTTTTTAATGGTTCTTCGTAGAAAAAAATCGATCTTATCGATCTTCACTGTATTGGCTTCCAAAGGCGTTTATATGGTTCTTTCTTTCATAATAAAAAGTTCTTGGTGTTACTTAGAACTTCAGATCAATGCATTGATTTGGGATCGGTATATGGTTTTCTAAGGAAATTAAGAGGTTATTTACTTAATTAACTTTGAGGTAACTTAAACGGGTTCTCTCATGACATTGGATGGTGAAGCAGTTGAATTTTGTATTCTAATCTTTATTTGTGCCACTTATTTTTTTCTTTTACTTTGTTTCTTCATATTTTGTTTTTTTTCTAGGAAATTAAGGTTTTGGACTTTTATGAATAAATATAAAATAACGTAGGGTTTTTATAACAAAAATAATAAACATGTGTTTTATCAAATATAAATCAAATAGCATTCATATAAAAACAATAAATAACTTTAGCATATGAATAAAAATAATTGGTAATGATCAATAATAGAAACAGGTGTAGTTGCTTTATTGGATTTTTAAACAAAATTTCAGGATCACGACGATAAAATTTTGCTGCTGATGACAGTTTTGCATGAGGTCATAAATCTGTATAATATAAGAATGGTTATATAAAATGGTTGTTTAAAGTAGTTTAAGTAGCATGTTACACTACATGTCATGTCAAATGCCTGTTAAGACTTGACCGGTAATAGTGGTAATGCAGCAATTATTACCTCTCTTTTCCCGTTGTGCATACGGTTGTGCCCGGTAGTGTAAACGATGGTCTGACCCGATGAACCACTGGACGGGCTGGACTGTGCTTGATTCGGAGATGCTTGACTCACACTGGAGAAGTTGCTGACACTCGAAGTATCGCTGAAATTGTCTTTCTGATCATCGACGCGTCCTTTCGGGTTTCTCCTGACAGAGCTGGGGCTGTACGACTCAAAATTCAGAGTTTTATTCTCATAAGCTCCTTCGATATTACAAAACATGCCCCCGAACTTCACCCTCGGTTTAGGGCTGTCGGTCCCAAGTTTGGAAAGCAGGGAACCTTGGTCATCATCTTGGGTAAAGTGTTTTCTCTCAGCCATAGATATGATCTTATTTTAGACCTCACAAAAAAAGATGAAACAATTTAGAAAATTTGAAGACGTCTTTAAAGAGTATTCCAGATACACGATCATTCCTTGTGGAATTGTCGAAAACGAGGCATTGTCGTCTGGGATATAAGAGCTGTCCAAAGAGGCGTGGTGCTGAAATTCCCCAGTCACTGGATTAGGAAATACACGATCGCTCCCTTGAGAATAAGGTACATCGATTGTTGTGCAAACATTTGAAAGAGAAAGAATCAATACAAAAAACACAATAATGTTCCTATAATTTAAATAGGTATTTGACGTGAGAATAGTTAAACATGGCACGGGATGCACACACGACTGAAATGGAACTTCTATTATAATTTAGAACCAGTCCTAAAAAATTCAATGGGATCAATCAGTATGATCTGAGCATTAAATAAGGTCCTACTATCTAAAGTAGTTTCCAATTCTCAGTTTATTCCAATTCTCAGTTAAGACAAAAAATAAAAATGCTGTTTAAAGTGGTATAAAATTATACAATGCTGTTTAAAATATTATACTTAAATATAGGTCACAGTGTCACAAAACCATAAAAAATTGTGTTTTTTTAAGCTGTCTAATTAAGGATTACCCTCAAATAGTATTCGCACAATCTAGTCGATTGTCAAATCTTTAGCTAATGTTAAAAAAATGTTGATGTAGTCTTTGAAGATAAGATATTTAGCTGCTCTTATCACCCTTAATGAGACCCAATTGAGAATTAAGATTTGATAGGCTCATACATGGTTTTAGTAAATTGAACTTTAAATAAAATTTCGTGTAAATATGTTACACGCGTTGATGTTAAACAGACAGATGCTAAATGCACAAAGTCATTTACAACATGTCTGGCTTCATCTGTACATGAAGAGATCTGGGAAAGTCCATCTGGAGCTTTGAAGATGTGCCCAAAGGGAAAGGAATCCTGTCCCATATGCTGAATGTCCCTGGGGGTGAATGCGTTAAAAAACACTTTAAAGCCAGAACGGGTCACACAAGCACATACAGGCAGCAGGGTAAGAACAGCCTGAGGAAATGAGGTTTTTATTTCATCAAGTCTAACAGATACGTGTACATGTAAAAGACTTGATTTCCATTCAGAATTGACTAGATAGATGAATGCATAATTTATCGCCTGTGTGAAATTATAATGAAATCCATAAAAAAAACTGGTAACAGTAACAAGCCACAGTCAATCATAAATTCATAAATCTAGTTTTATAGGGTGTTGAAGGTTTTTATGTGAATAAAATACATACTTTTATTTCCATATTGAATGCTGCTTTTAAATTCTAAAATTAGTTTTTTTGCAGCATGTTTTGGTGGCTTTGCGGTAAAGGTGCTAAGCAGAATCTTCAAGGGTTGTAATCGTTAAAGCCATCCACTTTTCATTCCCTTATTTCTAAAAACACAAAGAAGCTCTGGGTATCTGTGCGCTGCAGCCCATATTTCACAGCAGTTTACTGGCTGTCTTTTTTTGATTGTGCGGCAGTGACATTTCTTAGCTGTAGATGTGAGAGAGTGAGATGGATGAATCAGCCAGAGGCAGAAAACTATCTTCTGTCCTCAATTTCTCCTTTCATTCTCTCCAATCCTGAGTTGAATTCTGCCAAAGGGTGAATATAACAATTCAGAAACTAGTCTATTATTTAGCTACTAGTACAACAGTAGCTGAACAAGACAGGAGTTTGCTAAACCGTTTGACCTTCAAGACACTAACAAAAAGCATTTTTGTTAATGTTTTGGAGAAAAAAAACATTGTTTATTTTTGGGTACAATATTTATTTACAAACTGCAGCACCCTCTTCTGATTGTACTGTTTCTTGTACAGCAAAAGTGCAAGCCTACTTAAAAGATATTTGCCACCTAAGGAAACCCAAAATATCAACAATATTTTCATATATCATTACAAATAACTATGAAATCAACTTTACCCAAGTCAGTCTTACCAAAAATTTAGAATGTTCAAAGGCAGTTTTTATTTTTAATGAACAGAAAAAGACTCAGAAACTTCCTCAGTTTTCCCTATTCCTCTGAGAAATTTATTTGAAATACTCTTCCTGTATATTACAAAAAAGACGTTTTAATTCCAAGATTTACTTTCTTAGTCACATTTCTAACAATGCAGTGGAGGGGGTTAGCGTCACCACGCTTATGCCAGACGTACTGCCAGGAACCAAAGCAGAGTGCATGTAAACAGTAGGGGGATGGGTTTTAACGTAACACCTCTCATTCCATTAGGCTTCCAAAGGGAAGCAGCCTCCAGCACCACCTGCTTAGCAGGGAAAGGAGAGCGTTTCAATTTAAGAGTCCTTAAATTCCACACACGCGAGGTCACACAAAGCAAAGTTTAAAAGATCGGAAGGATAAAAACAATTTTAGTCCGCAAGATAGAGAGCACCATATTCCATTAGCCGTAGATCAACAGGTGGCCAGTGCAGGCTTAACCTAAACATGTTTAATGTCTCGCAAATACACAAGATTGATCGCTGGACCTCTGATGGAACAAATGCGACCGCTTGCTCTGCTTCAGAAGACGGAACATTTGGGGTCCATGGTCTGCACGAAAAACAACAATAAAATTAGCTAATAAACCTGACTGTGGTACTACAACAATATGTTTTGTGGACACAGACGTTGGCGTATGAATATGGTAAACATTCATTGGCATATTATATATTCAAGTAAATTTACATTAAAGCCTAGTCTACAAAGCTACATTTACAAGTAGGAATATAGATGAAGCTAGGGATGCACCACAGTATAATATATGACACCATCAATGTACCATGTATACAGGAAAAGCCATTGACCTATATTAACAACTGACAACTTTAACTTAAACCTTTATAAACTTGTGTGTATTACCACATTCCACTGAGCCACGTGACATCATTTCCTGCTTGCTGGAAGAGCTACGACCAAAGAATGAACGCTAAAGAAAAAAACAAAAATAAAAATAAAAACTGAACATAAAAACAAGACAACAGAACAAAGAGAGACAGTGATAATTCATTTAGACAGATAGAATCATCAGTGCTGAAGATATTCATGTTGACCTTGATTTATTATAAATGTTTTGTGTGTTTACCTTTTCTTCTAGCTCTTTAATCTGTCGTTTCTGAGTCTCTATCCATTCCTCCAGCTCTTTAATCCTCTGTTGGGATGAGGTACACAGATCAGCAGTAGTTAACAATTGGCCAGTATTACAGAGTACAGTTAAAAACAGTTAAAAACTAAAAATGGCTTATTGTTGCTATGCTGTTGCTGTGTTAAGATTGTTTTTTAGTTAGCTGCTATGCTGTTGCTAAGGTATTCATAGTGGTTTTTAATTAGTTGCTATGCTGTTGCTAGTGTTCATTTAGTGAGTTACTATGTAGTTACTAGAGATTTTCTAGGGTTTCCTGGACAGGAATAATGGTCAGAGGGGAATAATGCTAGAAATATTGGTCAGAGGGGAGAGGTTAAAATCAATAGTGATTGGTGACGTCATTGATAAAGGAAAGTTTAATTAAGTGAATAAAATGAAATTTTATGCAGGATGCAAGTTTTTTTTAGAGAAACATGCACCAATAAACCACATACAAACAGTCTAGCAACATGCATTAAGGAAGTCAATTTTAACAGCATTGTTAACATCCTAAATTCTCCTTTGTTTTGATGTCATATATACTAAGCTAAAGAAACGCGAGACAATTTCTTGCGTTAATGCGTTATAGATCTATATAGTCAGGTACCGCTTGAGCATGCTGTAGCAGTTCCATCCTTTCTCTGAGGATCTGCGAATCTCTCTCTCGCAATTCGCTGAGGACCTGCCTCTTCCATTGATCGACAGCTTCTCTCAGTGAATCACGGTTCTGCTCGGTCAGCAGCTCGGACACCTTACCGCCCGCCTCCTCTAGTTGCAGAGCGTCAAACAGCATCGCTTCCAACTCCAGAATAC
Source organism: Botia almorhae (assembly GCA_036877575.1). Lineage (NCBI taxonomy): Eukaryota > Metazoa > Chordata > Actinopteri > Cypriniformes > Botiidae > Botia > Botia almorhae. Next base: position 6,468 of record JAZGTJ010010702.1, read on the forward strand.
GCTGAGAGAAACATAGGAAAATGGGGTGTGGGCAATAATAACAAACAGTGACCACCAGGGGGCACAAGACAGCAGAAATGCGCTTCGTAATAGATCATTGCTTGTCTGCAGTGCTGGAGAATAAAAGGGTCATTCTTGGAAAACTCTTGTCATTTGTGGCAGATAATTTCACGTTATTATTTGACAATTTTAATGTTAAACTTTTAATAATAATATTTTCCCACCTCGGACTCAAAGCACATAATAAAAGAACAAAAATAAAAAAAGTACAAAATAAAATCATGATATTTTAATTTCAATAAAATCTATATTTTGGTTAAATTCATTTGTTATTATTTAACATAAGCCATTAAAATGGGATGATGCAGAATGGATGATATTCCACAGATAAACAAACCTGGAGGACAGTTTTTACCTTATGTGCCTGATCCAAAGACTGTTTCCTGTAGTCTAATTCATCGTCTAAATATCCCTTCTGTTTGCAGAAGAGCTCCTGCAGAAGCAAATAATCACTGTGACACAGCAGCACAGAGCAGTAACAAAAGTCATACACACGTTTGGAAATGTACCTTTTCACTTTCAATGTCCAGCATTTTCTGCTGTAGTGCTGATTTGGTGACTTCAATTTGCTCTAACCACTGGACGTCAAAAGACATTCATCAAATGATCATTAAAACATCACATAACATATGAAAGACATGTTTAAGAAACATAGCTCATAGCTCATACCTTTTCTGCTAAGGTTAATACCGTTCTGGCATGGATAACGACCACTTGCTCCTCATTGGTTAGATTCTGTGCGTCATCCAATGAAAGGAGAGACATTAGTGACAGGGATATGCATCTTTCCAAACACACCCAGGCATGATTAAACACACTTTACATTTACATATGAAATCAACATACACTTACGGCGTTATCCCCCAGAATATCTAGTTTCTTCATCAGCTCTGAGATGACAATGTCCTGTAATGTGAGGAAGATGGGAGACCTTTATTGAGAAATAACAAGCGACGGCTTGCCCTCCAGACAGAAGCAGATTAGATCTGTGCTGAATCAGCCTTAGTCTGTTAGGTGCTGGGGTTGATAGATTCACTACAGATTCACAAAAAAAACTAAAGTGAAACCTGCACAGAATAAATCATTTTCCGTCTGGTATGTACCTCAAGAATCAACCATCAAAAAATAGTTGAATTGAAACCCCATCAAGACTAAAATGATGTATTCTGCAAAATATTATACAGTATTATATTTATAACAATTACGAAGATATGGGGCATATTGTTCAGAATAACTCACAGTGACTCCCTCTGCCTCACAGTAGATTTGTAGTGGACTCATGCCCTCTGCAAAATGAATGTTCTGGAAGTTTATGGCTGGAGATTTTCTTTCTCTTTCCTGGTAAAAAAGGAGCATCACTGTAATTATTACACACTGTAAGAAACTGAAACGTAAACTAGACAACAACCATTCTGATGTTAACTTGTTTGATGCTGTGATAATTTATGTCAATGTGTCAAAACAAGGCTGGTCTCTTGAAAAGAGATTAAGTCTAGACTCTAAGGGCAAAACTGCTCTGTCAAAACTAATTCGGCATTAAAACCTCTTCTGTTCCAAACATCTTAATCTGTGTTTGAATTATTGGCACAAAGATGATAAACATTCAACTCAGGAAGGTTTTATACTCACTTCAAGTTCAAGAATTCTGAACTCCAGAAGTTCATTTTGGTCTTTCGCGTCCTGAATTTCATTTTTCAACCTCATCTCCTCTGTCTCCATATTTTTAAGCTGCAAGGAGAAAAATGGCATAAATAAATATACAATTGAAGAATGGCTGAAGAGGGTCATTGGTAACTTATTCCTGTAATTGAACACCGTCGTTTGATTACGTAAGAGTTGATTACATACACTTTTATAATAAAATTCATGTTAAATCATCTTTGAAATCAAAATTCATAAAGGTCAAGCTTTACAAATCTACCAAGCAAATCTACAGAACTTCAAAACAACATTAAAATGTTTTGAACCTAAAGAGCAAGCATGCACAATAGTTGTCAAACATTTATAAAGCAATGCAATTACATTTATTCATTGGAAAATGACTTTGGAAAAAATACCAAGTAACACAGATAATTCAGCAGCTGATAGTCAGTTTAGACTTAGCATTGCCTTCTCTTAGGGTCAGAGGTCAATATTTGTGAAATCACCTTTTCCACAAGCTCTTGGTTGCGTTGGTAAAGAGCTTGTTTCTCCTCAATCCACTTCATATCCTGAAGAAACAACAGAATACAACAAAAAAAATTACTCTGTATGACACTAAACCACAGCCCTATGCTGTGGCATTTCTGATTCCAGGGCAGTTTCATGGGAAATGGTCATGAATATCTTTGTTTGCCTAGTATTGTTCGAAATACTTTGATGTATCTATTGTTTCCACATGCGGCCAGACAGGAACTCTCAGAACAAAAAAAAAATCTTTTCATGAAAAGAAAATCTAAAAAAAAGATGTTTTGCAATACATTTGTGTTCTTTACCTAACAGCTCAGATCTCACACAAATATTAAATATTACACAAAAAGATGTTACAATACTCAGCATCAGTTTTAATGCAATCATTATAACAAAAAATATAGTTAAATGTGATGTTTCATTCTAAGCTGAATTCAGTAACTGGTAGAGTTTTACCCGTCCCTGCTGACTTAGAACACACTCCAAATCTGCTGTTCTGGTCTGATAGCGAATCAGTTCGGCCTGCAGCTGCTCTCGGGTCTGAAACAGACAATCATTATCCACAGTGACTCACACAATGATTGCTTTGAGCTTGTTGACCTCCTGGATGTGTCATACTACAGCCTTGACACTTTGGTTTAAATGTTTTGGCCTTCAATATTTGCTAAAGTGCTGAATAACATAATTTTAAGAAGAAACCAGGATGGTTTACCTTGACCTCTTTCTCAGCATCAAATGTCCCCCCGACCTGCTCTTGGAGGAGGGCGTAAGCTCGCTGAAGGGCCTGATATTCCATCGTCAGCTGACGAAATCTTATTTCTGTCTCTTCTTTAAGCATTCCCTGAGGACACAAGGACACCAGCTTACCGACACATGATATTTCTGTTATTATGAAGACTTGTCGTTGGCTGTCATTTATATACTAAGCAAAATATTTTTACATTTTCATTCAAACATTACTTACTATTAAGTACTTTACTTAAAGCATTTAAATTACAAAAATAAAAGGGGTGCCCTGACAAAATAGCAAATGTCTGGCATTTTGAGGACATATTTGTGCCCATAATAATGCGGGTTAAACAACCACACACACACCTCTTCGAGGTCATCGTCTGGTGTGCATGGCGTTCGGTCTGTGTGATAGGAAATAGAGGAGCCGTCTGAGTCTATAGACCCTTCTTCATCATAGCCGAAAAAAGTCTCCACCACCGGCTACAGGGACAAAAAGAGAGAGAGAGGAAGAGAGAGAGAGAGGAGGAGAGACAGAGAAGATACAGACAGAGAAAGTGAAAGAGGGAGGAAGAGACAGAGTAACTGAGAGAGATTGAATGGGGTTGGGAGTAATTAAAAAGTCTGTTGATTCTCAATTAAAATTTTATATATAAATAGATGATAAACAACAAGGCTACAAATGTCAAGAAAATTAATACAAATCAAATTAAATAGCACCATTATTTATCAATACAGCTATGAAAACTAATAAAATATAATATCATTTTTATATAAAAAACCAAACGAAAACAATTATTAATATAAAGCGGGTCTGAGCCCACAACTTAGCAGTTAATTGTGAAAAATGTGTGTTAGATGTTTACAGACCCTGCAGGTTTTAAATGTCTTCCTCCTGCGCAGACTATCCTGTCTCCTGTATCTCAATAGCATGTCCCTCTCCTGCACCACAGAAACACACGTCCAAAACACAATTCACACAAACAAACTCTCCATTGTACCAGAAATCCTGAATAGAAAGCATGTGCGGTATTTTGTGCACATTGTAAATGTTTAAAATTATTCTCACAGTAACATTCTTCAGAGTGAGATAACTGCTGAGAGGAGACAAACCCTCTCCAACAACATAAATATACTGCAGATATTTTTAACTGGGCTGTGTTAATTATTCTCTCTCACATTGTACAGTGTGAATATTTCTCAGACTCACAATCACACTCTTCACAAATCCTGCCGTCTCCAGCGCCTGGAAAAATGAAAAACACAGATCAGAACAGCAGGACGCTGTTGGCATCTACTGTACTTTGTATCTGTAAATGTCTATTTGAGAACTCATGTGATGGTGGCCGTCCAGATAATACCTTGGAAAGATCATCAATGATGTTTTGCTGTTCCAGGACCTGTAGTCTCAGAAATTCCATCTCTCTCTCCTCTTGGTTCTGATCCAGATCATTCAGAGAACTGGGCCGACGTATTGTTCCGACCTTCTCTCTCTGTAACATCAAACGCAATGATCAACTAATATCTCACAATGAGCGACCGGGCTTGTGCATAAAACATGACTCTGTGACACCGATATCAAAATATTCAAATTCTGTTTCATGTCATTGATGTAAGATATATCTGAAAAACTGTCATAAACAGATTATGCAGTAGCATTAAGCAGACAGATGCTTCATTTGTCTAGGGAATAATTCAAAAGCAGCATTAGAGTTACACATTATGCTGAAAATGGACAATTAAGTCTAATAACATTGGAACAGTGGTTGTGGATAAATTGGCCACAGAGAAATACTGGCTCTATCAACCTTACCATCACACCCCGGGAAAATGTATTTACAGCAATAAACTTGATTTCCAAAAACATACATTTTCCATTGTGATTTGTTCATTTGTGGAAAATCCGGTGAAATGTGTATTTGATACAAGGATCTTATAGCACAGCATTAGTATACTGCTTTCCTGTAGCTCAGTGGTTAGTGCATGGCGTTAACAATGTCAAGGTCATGGGTTCGATCCCAGGGGTTACACATACTCAGAAACAATGTATAGTATAACGCAATGTAAGTCGCTTTGGATAAAACTGTCTGCGAAATGCATAAATGTAAATGTACTGTAGTGAAACACTAATAGGACAGGAAATTGGCTAGCTGATGTCTATAGTAAAATTAGCTTGAATGAACCCTAAAATCCTTGACAGGATTTAAATATATAAAAATTTATTATATTAAAACATATAAAAATGTAAATATATAAGCTACTAAGAGTGTCAAAAATGCTTTTTTGACCAAAGCGACCATGTTAAAAAAGGAGCAAAACAAAGGTAAAAATAGCAGTTTTACATGCTGTAGGTTTATATTCTCACCATTTCAATGTTCTCCTGAGTGATGAACTGCAGTTTGTTTTCCAGGCGTCTTAGAGCGTGACTAAGTTCCTCATTCTTGTGGCTCAGACGTCTGTTCTTATCCAGTAATGGTTTATACTGGCTCTCTGCTTCCCTTAGGCGTTTTAGCTGAGTGCAGACACAAACAGCTTGTTACACATGTATTGGGTTGGCACATGCTTACAGTTGCTCCAAAAAGTATTTGAACATCTAAAGGAGAAGCGTGTGATTTATTTCATTTGTGGTTTGTTTTTCTCTGTTGACCACCATGACTGGAACACTAAAGTGAGTCTGTTTGTCTGACAAATGAAAGACTGGAGCTTTTGAAAAGAGTCACTAATTTTGCAATTCTGGTCAGAGATAAACTTTTGTTAAAACGAAACGGTCAGCTTCTTAGAATATGATTTTCAAAGAGCTGACAGGCAACCAATAAAGAAGAATTTTTTTAAAAAAAGAATATTTAAGTATCAAAGCTCTATTTCTGTCTTTATTCTTGCTTTAAAGACAAAGCACAAACATGATGTAATGCCCCTACTAAGTGATAAACTAAGTGTGATGCGGTACTGTGGGCAATTTCCTGCAGGATTTAGCCGTCATGTTTAAATCACTCTGTGATCTTTAAGCCTGTCTATGCTGAGAGAAGGAAACACTGCAGTCATTCATTACTGTTTGGAGTCTGTGAATACTTACTGCCATTACTGAGAACATTTCCACTATCAAATAACACTTAGGAAGGCAAAAGCCTCCTTCATATGTTAGAATATTACACTGCACATAATGCAAACGAGATCAGCAATTTTAATGGGAGTTTTTTTAATGTCACTGTATGTAGTACAAGATGAGCAGAATCTAAAAAGAGATTTCTATTTTAAATCTGCAGATTGTAATTAATTACTGCAAAAAGTCTATTTATAACTTACATAATCACTACAATACAGTTGACTCATAACACCAGCTAGACTTACCAGTTCATTGCGTTCCTCTGACAACAAGGCGTTGCGGTCCTCTAGTTTGCGAATAATAGCACTCAGTTCTGCAATTTTTAGCTGGAAACGTCGAGCGTCTTTCTCATCCAACTGCTGCACCTTGAACAAACCAACTGCAGATAACTGGAAAAAACACTCCAGGCAGATTCTATACATCTAAGGAATTTATGTGTAGAACCTCAAAACATATAGCCAGATTCTATACATCTATAGATTATATGTGTAGAACACCTAAACATAAAGATTCTATACATCTACAGAATATATGCATAGAACATCTGTACATACAGACTGTTTCTATACATCCAGAGAATATGTATGGAACATCTATACATATAGACTGATTCTGTACATCTATAGAATATATGCATGGAACATCTATACATACATACTCATTCATTACATATACAAAATGTACGTGTCTACACATCCATAGAATATATGTACAGAATATCTTAATTCTATATATCTTTAGGTTAGCTATTCCCATTTTAGATTGATCAATCACTCAGCCATAAAAATTGGTGGTTATCAACAAATATGCAAAACATCATAATAAATTAAATGTTAAACCTTAAAACCAACGTAAAACAATGAAGTTTTTTATTTTAAATACGTTATTACTTTGCCGTGTAGTTTTATTTGGTGTCTTATAAGTTGTATTTAAACAATCCTCAGGTAACCGCAGAAACTGTATAATGAGAAAAAAGAAGCAGATTGTTCTGGTGCGGCTGAACCTGTCAGAGAACCTGAAAGGTCACTGCTAAAAAGTGGAAAGTTCTCAAGTTCTCCTGCAGAGAAAATAAAAGCAGCAGCCCACCACAGCAGTAGCTGACATCACACAGTACAGCAACATCACACAGACAAGCCAAAGATGTTCTGCTGGTGTAAAAAACAGCCTCAGGTGTGATCATATCTGAAGATGTGAGGCTATACCATAGTGTGAATACAAAGAGTGTGTGTGTGTGTGTGTGTGTGTGTTCCCTAACAGCAAGGAGGTGATATTTGAAAAATGTTACATTCTCACCTCCAGAACAAATAAAGTCTAGTACTGACAGCTGCAACACATCACACTAAACTTGCAGATGTGCAGCAGCCAATTCAACAGAAAAATTAACTTTTTTAAAAGTCAGGACGCAATAGCAGGAAAGGCTTAGGACAATAAAAAAGCAATCTATTGTAGTGTCTCAATGGGACTGTTTAAAAATAATGTTTGAAAATAATATTTATTTGTGCAATTTTGTTTGGTGTTGCTAGTGGAACAGACATGATACACTGCAGCTTATAAACCAACTTAAAGTCATCAGTATGACACCCCACCTGTCATGTCAAGTGTATTATACAGCAACCCACATGACATTAATAAACTGACGAACTGGACTTTTTCAGTTCACTTATTTAGGGCAAAATTCTAGACAAAGCATTAATTTGTAACAGATTAACACTAGTAAATAAATAAGCCCCTTTTCAAGTCGCAGCAGTTCTTGAAGAAACTTTAGAGCAATATGGGGGGGTTAAAGAATTGCAAAGCCACACTCCAGCAAAACACAAACATGCAGCCAAATCTTCAGATCTGAGAAAACCTCTAGTACATGCACTGATGTATTTGAAGATGTTTTTAAAAATGTAACATTGAAACTGAGACTAATTTTGAAAATTATGTGCCAATGTGTGGAAGGAAACAGATGATTATTAGTGTCATGCAGTCAAGTGTGAGAATACAGGCGCAGCCAAATGTATCAGAAGCAACCATTCAAATCCGTCTTCCTCCAACCCAGATGTATATTAAGTTCAACCTTGAATCAATACACTGTTAATTAATCAAGCATCACTAAAAATATAGCATTTTTTTACTAGTGCCCACTGAGCATTTTCTACATTTTCTCTGATTTTTACACTTACGAAAGGGTGTGTTTGGTACTGTACCACATATAGACATATGTGTATATACATATACATATATGTAAATGACCTCATATACTTGTTAACGTCCAGAACTATATTGTTAATATCTGTGCTTGCTGTAGGTCTGTCATATGCTGTTAATGCGCTACTAATATGTTATCTATTGTTTATAGAGAAAATGAATCGAATTTTAAAGGACAGCAACCCGCATGACATTAATAAATTGACGAACTGGACTTTTTCAGTTCACTTATTTAGGGCAAATTTCTAGACAAAGCATTAATATGTAACAAATTAACACTAGTAAATAAATAAGCCCCTTTTCAAGTCGCAGCAGTTCTTGAAGAAATTTACGTCCAGAAGTATATTGTTAATATCTGTGCTTGCTGTAGGTCTGTCATATGCTGTTAATGTGCTACTAATATGTTATCTATTGTTTATAGAGAAAATGAATTGAATTTTACCTCCAGAACCCAGCAACTGTACTGTATAATAAAATGTACACATATGGGTTGAGGAATACTGATACCAGAACAGGTAAGCAAAGTTAAAGTGCAGAAAATGGAGAGGTTTATTAATGAAAGAAAGGTGCTTACAGAGTTAGCTATGCTGTCTGTTGCGTTTCCTGCAGCGGGTGAATAAGGGCCCTCTCGTCTGGGGCTGGAGTCTCGCAGCAGGGCCAGCTGACTATCTACAGCCTGTTTCTGCTGCTGCAGTCTCCAGGTGTAGCCCACCTGAACGTTGAGCTCTCTCTCCAGCCCACAGACAGTGCGGTCCTTTAGTTTAATCTCATCCATCTACAGGACAGAACACAACACAGTCATGCACACAGATACACACACATGCCCACATATATTCTGGCTTTAAAAGGACATGATACATGACGATACATAAAACATTAGCAAGATCAAACACTGGGCTGCAAAAAGCACAGCTGTAGGGTTTCAGAAAAAAACTGCCTGGTCATTGATTTTTAACGTAAATGAGTAAAATAATAATAATAAAATGAATACGGTCAATTGTTCTAGAACTAAATTCAATGCAAAATTGTTGAATCACTGTTGTACTGTATTTCCGTGTGGCAGTATATACGCCCACTCAACATCGGGCAGGTTTGTCCAGTCACTCAGGACAGTAAACAGTTCAAGAACACACACGTACGCACAATATTTAGCTCGCAGCACGGACACACACAGGCATCTCAACGTTTGTTCAGACGCAGCAGTTGCCATGACAACCAGGGCAGTGGACAGTGACCGAGCCACGCCCCTTTCTCAAAACAGTAAAAACAGAATCAAACTACGGTGGCTGTATGATATTAACAGCAATAATAGATGATTAATTGTGATGATATGTGGTGTTTATGATACTTTTACGATATCTGACACCAACACCCTTGACTAAATTGATGTTATTTAAGATTTACCTGAATGAGCCACATGAGATATTCTCACTTAAAGGGATACTACACCCAAAAATGATTATTTTAATATCGTTTGATACAGATGGGGACACATTGCAAGATCATCGTTAAGAGATCTCATCATGATCACACAACCTGAAGACAACAAGAACTTCTCTGATGTTCACCAGAAAGAGTCACCTGTGTGTGTGCCAAGGAGAGAACTACACAAGCTGATTTCTGTTTAATAACATTACCATCACTACAACCATGCACAACCCAACAGGAACCTAAAGAACATTTCATGCCACATTCCGAAACCTTCTGCCTTCTATATATTTCCTAGTATTCCTTTCTCTCTTTCTCCCTCTCTTTCTCTCTCTCTCTCTTCTTACATGCGTGCGCACACACACGCACACACACACACCCACACACACCCACACACACACCCCCCCACACACACATTTACTTATCTATCTAAATAGGGACATTCCATAGACTTCTATTGTTTTTATACACAGCTAGTTATAAACACTCTGCATTTTTCTTTAAATAAAAAAACGTTATTTACTATATTTGTTATAGTGTTACAAATGCGGATGTCTCCAAATGGAGCTTTTGCTCAGATTTGTCTGATTTGTTCAGTTTTGCTATTTCTGGGTATAAATTTGTCCTCAATTTATGATTGCGTTAACGACAGCTATCACAATTTCATTATTCTGCAGTGTGCAGCAGTAATCAGTTCTCTGTGAGGTTTTACGCAGGTTTTTTATTTCTTCACAGGCAAATGGAAAACCTTTAGACTGACCTTTCACGAATTACAGCTCTAACAAACCATATCATTAGCACGACAGCCTCATGCAGCCCAGCTGCACATCACTCTTTATGTGCCGTATGAGCACTCCAAGACCTTAAGAATCAAAAGAATGATTACATTCTTATTATGCACTGGTACAGATTAACACCTCTCAGACGTACAGTTTCTAAACTGCTATTAATGTAAATGCAAATGTATAAAAATAGTAATTTAATTGTTAAAATCTTTGACTTTGTGACAATGTGCATTTGGACCCTTGGCTCAATACCTTATAGTCACTGATATACATCCCAGTATGATAACTAGCTCCTTCTTTTTTAAAACAGTGCCTAAAAATTCACAATGGCACCACCTTAATCCAAATCTCTGTATTAGACCATGAAAGCAAGTGTGTGTTATTTTTATCCTACTAAAGAAATAAAAACAGTGTTTAAGTGAATGAAAGATCTCTTGTTTTATCTCTCTTTTTCCGTCTTCTGGTGTGAAAATGACTCACTCACAGTGGTACACCCAACACAGGCGTTACCACGGTGATCAGCTCATCTCACAGAATGTGCTGCCTGTCTATGTGTATCTGTGCCATATAGGAGGCTAAATGGTTTGGTAAGACAAGCTACTATTCCCTATATTTATACAGTGGTTATATAAATATATTATTCAGCATAAAAACACATTATACAGAATATTTCTATTTTAAATGGGATATTTCATGACTTTCCCAAACACACTGATTATGTTGTATGCTGACACACCACTGTCTCCTTGGTGATATATGCATGTGATAAATTAATTTAAACTGAAGCTAACAGGATTATCAGTGGTGGACATCTAGGAGCCTGGCTATGGGCCAGACCACATGGTTTCAGGAACGGACATGACAAAT
>JAZGTJ010010703.1:0-15207 GCA_036877575.1 Botia almorhae
GGTATTCAGATGCTCACGGAAGAGATGCATCTCCAAATATTTTGATGGACTCAGCATGTACATAAGCTCAGCTGCACGCTCTGTTTGTTTAGAGCTTTCAGGCGTCATCAAGGGAACGAGCAGGCCAATAAATTTCCTTCACATTCACCATTCCACTCTCAAGTGGTCTACAGGAAATGCTGAGGTGATTGAAAAGAAATTAACTGTGAGCAGCCAGCTGTGTTTCCTGTGAGGTTCCATCTCAACATGGCGTCGCCGAGTTTGGAACTCATTCCTCCTCACAATACTAATGGCTGTCTTGTGTTACTGCAGATGTAAACAGACACACAGAAGATGCATTACCTGTGAAACGTTTCTTGCCAGCAACGTCAAACTCAGAGGTAGGGGTGTTGTTAAATGGTCTTGTCTCAGGAGTGGGGGGCTGTGTGGTGGGGATGGAGATGGTGGTGGTCTCCACGAAAAACTCTTCTGTGAGCCAAAACAGAAGATTAAAAGTCAAATCAGACCTTCAATATGCTGTATCATCTCATACCTGCAAATACCATAAGGCCACTGTGAGTCTCATAGAAGTCCATAGCTAATGTGATAATGTGGTTACTTCATATATGACACCAGTTTATTAGAAATAATTGAACAAAAATGGCAGAAGAGAAGTGAAATCAGTTTTGAGGAAAGGTTTAGTGTTATTTGTTTGCAGATACCACTTGGTTTGACATTTTTGTATCTAATGAAATGGCATTTATCAGTTATTATCATAAATGATTCATTGATCAATTATTCATAAAGCGTTTAGGAGCAATATTACACAATGCTGTGCGTTCTGTATAGTTAACGCAGTGCTTTGTTTTATTAAGGCCCTGTTACTGTACTCTAGTTGTGTAATGGTTTAAGGAAGTCACCACATTATCCCTTATGGTTAATATACTTGCCTAGGAATTCCGGTCACACCACAGAAATGGCTTAGACACGCCAAGTAACCAATGAAACTGTATCTAAGCAAGCTTGTCCCAAAATGCACCTTGGCCACTTTAGCTGACTTGCATTCAAACCAGCAGACTTACATAACAAACCATTATAAAACAAGGGCTGTTTATTAGACAGAACAAGCTGTCATTACTGAAAGGTCATCCAAGTTTGTCTGTGTACGTCTGCGCATACTGAATCATACAGATATTCAATAACATCTTATGAAGCCACTTAGCTTGGAGAAGGGTAAATAAATCAAAAGACCAGAGCAGGGAACTACCCCTCCAAACAAAAACAAACAAAAGCGGCACATCTTTAACATATAAGAGCTAAATGGAGACAAAGTACAAATGGCCATAAAAGAAGGAACATTAAAAACAGCCTGCTTATATTCATTTTAATTTGATTAAAATAAGAGTATAGATAATTACACTATTAAAGTTTATTTGTAAGTAAGGTCTGTATTTTCTGTGCAACTAGCATCACTAAACGAAATGGCAAAAATGGTTCACCAAAAAATGACATTTCTGGGTTTATGTTGTGTTGTAACATTCATTCTCTTTTTTAGTATCATAGTGGACAGGAAGTCAAAGTCATAACACTCTTCTTACCTTACTCCGATTTCCAATGGTAAGATTTATATTTTGATTTATTTTAATATTTATTAAATACCAGTCAGTTTGCTTTCAGTTGACAGACAATAAATATACATACAGAAAAGTACATAAAGAACCTTTCTGTTTTATGTTTTAAACATAGATAGAGGCGATAAAGAGGCAGAAGTTATGGATTGCAACTTTGAATTTAAAAGTAAATATGCAGGTATTTTAACATAAAACAAAAATGACACACATTACTGTTGTTAGTTGTTTCACACTGAGAGTTCACTGCACACCTCAGATCACCTGAGAGTGATCTTTTCTGTTTTCTAAGTAAGAAAGAATAAACCTCTTTTAATCGCTTTATTTGAGAATGGGCGATAAGAGGAAAGATTGTTTTCTATAAAGGAAATTACTTTCTCATGCTGATCTGGGGCAGATTCAAAGCATACCAGAGGCTGCTCAGCATACCAGTAAGATATCCATTGAGGTTCACTGTTTACATGCTAACTGACATTTTGCTTGGAATACTTATTCTAAATTACAGAGGATTGGGTTTTGTGGGTACTAACAACATGCCTGTAATAAGACTTCTTATACAACTGCCAACTATAGTCACAAAGTGTGCCAAGAGTCTTTCAAGCCCACCTTTTCAAGCCCATGTCATCAGTTATCATTCTTGCATTGCCACAAAAACCAAACCTAATGTTTTTGCATAGCAAGACTTGTGTTTGAAACGTTATTCCACATTGTGTGTTGAAATGTACTCAATTCTCTTGTGAGAGAAATATTTTACTGTTAGTGTGATTGCAAAAGGTTTGCCTTACCTTCAGAATAGCAGTTAAGTACTCCATCACCATCCATTATTGGAAAGCCATTCCTATCCAGGCGAGTGTACAATCCAGGTGGACATGTTGGGTCAGCAGCAAGTGTTGTTGGCTCCAAAGTTTCTGTTGCCATTTCTGTAGTTGTGGGTTCTGCTGTGGGTTCTGTCGTGGGTTCTGTTGTGGGTTCTGTTGTGGTTGTTGTAGTTGTTGTAGTTGTGGTTGTAGTGGTTGTTGTGGTAGTAGTCCTCGGTTTAGGGCGGTCCAGGCCCACAATGGTCTTTCCTCCCACGGTAAGGTACTTGTCACTGGGATTAATCACAGGCCGACTGTCTCTTCCATGTCCAAATAATGCTAGTCCTTCCTGGTTAACCAGTGGGCTGCCCTGGTCATCTTATATATGATTGCATATATAGGTGAAGGTGACTTTACTTGATTTATATATATTTACATTAAAAAGGTGTAGTTAACTCACCAAAAATAGTCTTGCCGTCTTCCCCAACGATAACTTTTCTGGGTCTTCCCCTTGAATCTTGAAGGACCCGCCCATTTTCGTTCATTAAGACACCCTTTTCCAGATCCACTGTCTAAAGGAGTCAAAACCCACCATTGAAATTTAATAAAAATAGATTTCAAACTCTGAGCACTATAGTAACAGCAAATAGATGGCTAACAGTGTAGAGTAGGAGATAGGAGATGAGAACATTGAAATAGGAGATAAGAACATTGAGTGAACAGTCAAACCATCCTTTTTGAAACAGTTTCCATGTCAAGAGAACTGACATGTTCATATGACTGGCTTTGCTTACTTTAATGATGATTTTGTTGGAGCAGCTGTACAATCTGCTTTACTGATTTTTAAAAGTACGCAGACAAGCTTTCCAGGAAATGAGCAAGTAACAGAAGTAAAAGACATTGGACATATCATCAGAGTAGATTTTTTTGTATTAAAAAGTGCATTTTATCATTGCTATTATTTATTTAAATTCATTGATAAAACCAGGGCTAATATCGTGCTGATAACAATATTTATTTGTGTATGCATAACACTGCATTTGAACGCACCCATTTTGTTCCATCGGGACCTGTGATATGTTTGACTCCATTTGGTTTTGCATTTTCTTCAGATGTTGAGGATACTTTGCCATTTGCGGACGTCAGGTTTGGTCGTCCATTTTTGCCTGAGCACGAAAACAGAGGAAAATGCATAAGTCATACTTGTACAAATGCACACAATGACATTAAATAAGATACTTGGCACTTGAAACACGCATAACACTTCGCAGACAACATAGAATTCACCTGTTCCATAACTGGGTTTGTAGACATTGCTTGGAGTGTTTTCCTTTGGAGACACTCGCAGCCTTGACCCCACCACTGGATTCCGAGACTGAGGTGAAAGAGACTCCGATGATTTATTCCCAGATGGGCTTTCACCACCAGATATCTTCCCAAGGGAGGAGCGGGAGGCTGAACCTGGAGTGAACCTAACATTACTATTACTGCCTGTGTCTGAGGTATAGGGTGATTCTGCTGGACTCTTATGAGAAGGGGAAGATGCTGAAGAAGATGAGGATGTAATATCAGGTGTGGAAGCAAAGCTCAGTCTTTTGTGTTGCACCGGGTACAACCTACTAGGGAGCCGTGACCCTTTAAGCCGACTTGCTAGCACAGGTGAGCGGACCCTTCCATTAGAACCCAAAATAGGGACTCTCTGGGGAGCTGAGGAAGGTGTCTTTGAACTTGTGCTAGTGGTACTGTGTTCCCTATCCACACTTTCATTCTCAAGATTCTGGACAGGTTTGTGAGTTTCACTCGCAGCTGTTGTAGTAGTTTTAGGTGCTACAGTTCGTACGGCATCTTTGTTTTGCCTTTCAAAGGTCTCTTTGCTCCCCTCATCAAGATAGTCATCTTCATGATCATTGCTAATTTTTGAATATTTGTTATTAGAACTCTCTGCAATATTGGTTGAACCAGTTTCTTTGTTTAGGATACTAGGTTTATTTGAGACAGGGTCAACCCCTTGCTTTGAGGGATATGTTGTGGGGGAAACTTTTGTTTTATCACTAGTGTCTTGATTATTTGAAGCAGTAGGATGTGAAGGAATTCCTCTCATAACTGGTCTTCCTGCACCTACAGAAGAGGCAGTCCTACTCCATGGTATTCTGCTGTCTTGTCTGCGACTGCCTGTAACAATCCTAGAATTTCGGCTTGGTAATTGAAAGGATGAACTTTGCCCTGTTGAAGAAGGGTTTGTCCTTGAAGAAGAGTGGGAGGTAGAGTCATAGCGCTCAGGTTTGTCTTCTTTGTTATCATAATTTTCTTTTGGTTCCTGCTGTTCCTCTTTAGTTGTATCAGAGTGGAGGGTTTTGGTTTGGTCAGGGACAGCTGGTTGTTCATCCTTTGTTGTGTCTATCTCTGTGTTCTTTTGGTTGGTATGATCGTTCTTAAGATCCTCTGTTGTATCGTGGGGGTTTGCAAAGGGGTTATCACTACTGTCAGAAGTCTTCGTTTCTGCTGGCAATGTGGATTGTGAAGAAGTAGATGATGAGTCAGGTTTGTGCTGTCCTGTTTGAACTCTCTGAACTCTAGTTCCAACTCTTCTACTATTAGGGTACATGGAACCAGATCCTGAATTTGTGAATCGACTTGATGTGAAAGGAAATCTTCTTGTATTTGAAGCAGCAGCAGCAGCAGCAGATGATGATGATGATGAAGATAATGATGGAGAAGTCAAAGTGGAAGAAGAGGATGAAGATGAAGTTGAGGAAGAAGAGGTAGAAGATGATGATGTTGATTCTTTCACTGGTTCAGGCCTGGTTTCTTGAGGTAAGATCACTGAAGACTTCCCATCAGTAACGGTTATCTGATTGTCTTTTCCCTCTGGGTAGGACACTGCAGTTACGTCCTTTCTTGTAGCTGCAGACTCTGGGTTGTGCAATGAGCTTGAAGAATCTTCATTTCGTGTCCTTGATCGAGAACCATGGGTGCGAGAATTAGGCCTTCTTAATCGGCTGATGTCTACAATTGAGGATGTGCGAGGTGTCCAAGAGGAGCGTTGGTCCTCTGTTTTTTTATGGACAGTGTCATTCAGGGATGGTTTTGAAAGTAATGTTGAAGTAACTGGTGACTGGTTGGATCTTTTAATTGATTCTGAAGTGTCAAGTGAGTATTTAGAATCTTCTTCTGTTTGAGGTGTGACATTGTTACTGCTCTCTGGTTTGTCCTCAGTAGCCTCATTTGCTTCCTTCTCCTCATCTGTTGGACTGTCTGTTGGCCTCTCTACCTCATCAGTATTTCCTTCTCTGTCTTTAGTATGAGTGGAGGATGAATGTGATTTTGACCTGGAGTTAGTACCCCCATTTCTGACCGAACCCCTGACAGAAGAGAAGATGCTGTGATAGGACCTTGTTTGAGAAAGAGGACGCCTTCGCCTATTCGTGGATGGAGCTTGAGTAGGAGTGGCTGTAGTGGTCTGAATATCAGATTCTTCCATCTCCTCTGACTCCTGATTATCTGATTCATTGTATGATGAAGTCACCAAGGTGCTTTGGTCGGTCTTATGGCTGTCCGTACTACTTGACTCAGTAGAGATTTTTGTTCCAGTAGTCCTAGCTGAGAACAAAATTAGGATGTAAGTCTTAACCAAGTTTCTGCAAAGCTTCTAGTGTAATAAATTTTATTGGGGGAAACATTTGTGTTGGGGAATACCTACATCCAGGCATTGCAACGATAATAGCTTTAGTTTGTGGTCCTTGCCCCTTCCTATTTACTCCACGGATTTTGAAGATATAACGGTCACCTGGCATAAGTCCATCTATAGTAGCAGAGGTGGTACTGCCACGATATGTAATTGACTTGACGCCAAACGGTTTCATAGCGGGAGCATAGGAAAGGATGTACTCTGGAAGCAGATGTCAAATCAATCAGTATGGTCAATTTCATTTGAATACCATAGCTGAATATTTTCCAATGAACACTTGGAATACCCAAGTTTGAACAAATACATTTAAGCCAAGCATAACATAGTAAAAAGAAAAAAATCCCTATGCTTTTCAACTGCGTTCTCTTTTGTTGTTTTAAAAGTGTTCCTGTAGTGCAAACAGTACAGGAAAGGCTAGCAACACCAAGATCAGGGATTACATTTCCATGGAATGCAATGAATCTGTATATGTATCATAAATGCAATTATTAAGTTGGTTGGACCTTGATTGCAGTATTAAATGAGCATGCTGTGGTCTTACCTCTTATCCGTCCATTAGTTTGCTCCGGTGGATCCCAGGTAGCAGTGACAGCAGTACCTTTTCCTCTAAGAGGCTTCACCTGAAAATTTTGTGGAGGGTCGGAGGGAGCTGCATAGACAGAAAAAAATATATAATACAAACAGCATGGAGCACTGGGGATGCTGAACTTTGCTTCATTTTTCTTCTGACTGGAGATTTACAGATGGAAACAAAAGACAGGTTTATGTTTTCCAAGAAAATGAGTAATGAGGTCATTCTAATCCTTCAGCGAATTACAAACAGGCAGTAAACAGTGGCATTCCACCGACCTGTTACAAAGAGGCAATTATACTCATGGCCTAAAACACAACATAGATTTGTCTTGCGTGTGTGGACATTTGTACAGGTGTATGTGTCTTTGTTTGCATTGTTAACTTGCTACCAAAGTAGCTACCAAATAAGAGAGCAGACTGGAATTAAATCCTTCATTCTAAATGCTTTGAGACACACTGTATTTTCTCCTGAACTCCAGGACGTTTAATTAAACTTTGTAAATTTTATTTAGCAGTTAATTATATCTGTGCATTGTTCAATTAAATTTATTCTGTCCATATATTTCCATACCATCAATATTGACACATCTTTATTTTTTATTTTAGCGCTACAGTATGAATTATTTAAAAAACCTACATTATCTTTTGCTCAGTAGTTGTACATAGCTGCTTGTAATTAATCTGTATTTATTGCCTGTATCTATTGGTCAAGTGTTGTCTTGTAAAAACCCCTTAAATGTTTCCCTACTGTGGCTCTGAAGAAACTGTATTTTGTTTCTTTCATAGCCACGCAATGACAATAAACTGAGTTGATTTGACGTGACTTGATCCATCATAAAAATAGGAACTAACAGGATATAGTTGCTTTGCAGTGCAAACTAAGCAAAACATCTTGGTTAAGGTATGCACTCAGTCATAACTGTCAAGTCATAATTATAATCAGACAGGATAAACAAACCTGACTCAGGGGTTCTCTGGAACACAGATGCACTCCACTTGCCCTCCTGGTTCCCTTGTGAGATTCGAATAGAGAACTCGTACATGCTGTCCGCAGAAAGCGTTTCAATGATGAGTCGTCTCTGTGGTGTGTCCTTGTATTCCCACCGAGCAGATTCTCCTTTCTCTCTGTATTTCACCGTGTAAAGCCTGCATAAAATCATTTTAAGTGTTGTATATTAATTCTACAGTTGATTACAATCCATCATAGGACAGGACACTGTAGTCTTTGAAAAAAAGAGAAATGGTAACATTATATTTTGTATATATAAATATAATAACATTATATATTAGCATATTACGTTATTTTATTAGTTAGAAATAATTTAATATGACCGAATTCACATGACTATAACTACCAACATTATTTTTTTAAAGGTTGGGTGAGGTAGAACTAGCTTCAAAACTAGAACTAGTTACACAGTTGCACTCATTTCTATACATTTTCATTTTCTATATATTTCCTCCCATGATGCATTGCAGTTCCCAATAGAATCTTTTTTGGTTTGTACCTAGATCCCCCTGGTGTTTCCTTCCTCTTCTCAACAAGTGGATCAACCCATGTAATCAGCACAGACTGAGGAGATAAAACTCGCACGGTGACATCCTCCACTTCATCCACAATCTCCGGTTCTGACAGCCATAGAAACAGGTTGGGATTAACAATGCATAATATTAGCTGCTGTTCCAGAAGGCTAGCACACAATGTAGAGTGCTGGTTAGCAGCACAATGATATACCTGCAGTTACTTTTTTGTTTACGACGGCCGTGTTGATGGGTGTACTCCTCCCCTGGGCTCTGGGTGCCTGCAGTGATACCACATAGACGGACTCAGATGCTATGAACAGAGGGGGATACCAGATACGGCCACGTTTCATTACACATTACCTGCTATGAGACACACTGAATACATGCAATCTGAGCTTTGCCTACATCCCAGCTAACCATTTTAGGTTGTAAGAACGTTTCCGTAATGTTTCCATTAAGTAGCAAAAACATTGACACGGTTATTTTTAAATTCTATGTACGTTCAATACGTTTTATACATTTTTATTATTATTGCTTGCTTTTGCTTGGTTAAAAGAACGTTATTCAAGTATTTTTAATTCTTTAATGTTTTTAAAACTTTCCACTATTTTAGAATAACGTTAAAAATCGATCATTTTTTATACTATTACTTTTTGATAACTTTGAGAGAAACCAATGTTAGCCAATGTTCTGAAAAAAGTTCCCTGTTAGCTGGGATATATTTAAACGTAGATTTAAAAGGCATATGCACAAAGAGTTAAACAATTTACGATATTTAACAAATTAGCAGTTGATAAATGAATAATTAGCCACCTTCAGCTAGAGAAGGTGATTTATGTCCTCACCTAGTTTGGGCTTGTTAGCATTACGCTGGTCTGCTTGGTGCCGACTGACGTCCACTCTCTGTTTGTTTTGGGGCCGGAGAGGAAGGGGTCCTCTTTGGTGAGGGGGTTCTGGTCCTGATGACGACTGAGGGGCCCTCTGTGCTGTGTTCTGAGCTGGGGGCCTTGGGTTTATCTGTGATGATGTTATAGACACCATTTTACCTAATGAAAGACAGAACGTGAGAGAGAACAGCGTTAGCATTGGAGCTCAATCTGTGAGATGTGCAAAAAACAACTGTGCTACGATTTTACAATAGAAATGGCCTCATTGTGATTGTGCCACATTTATTAAATTTAGTCTGGGGAGGGAAAATGTTCGCAATGTCTCATAAAAACAAATAGCAACAGAAATAACAAAGGCAACTAGGGCACTGTTACACTACAGCTTTTGGTACAGACCCAAAACTGAGTTTGGTTTTGTTTGCTTGTTGTGAAAAGGTTTTTTTGTGGCGTATAACTCGAGCCACAGTGATAATGAATCCAAAAGAGCGATGAGGAAACACTCCTGCAGAGGGAGGAATCAAACGCTAGTTCGTAGCAAGCGATCAAACCACGTGTCAAAAAACGTAAACTATAACAACATTGTGCTAGTGTTTACTGACCGTATGGAGATAATGGCTGATGTGAGTTCAGCTACTCAGGGACACAGAGTTTACAGTCATGTGGACGCTCATATCGTCTCACTCATTTCTTTACTGTAAATCCCATCTGACAGAACTTGGCAGGCGAGTCAGACAGTCTTCCTCTCTTTTCACACACTGCTTCACATGCATCTCTCTCCACCTCTCTTTCCCTGTCTCTCTGTTGTGAAGAACTGTATCCCTGAGAGAATAATGAAACAGTCTCTCTCTCTCTCTCTCTCTCTCTTCCTCTTCCTCTAATCATTCTCAGATGACCACTTGCAGTTAAACTTTCTCATTAGAGTCTGTGTGTATTTTAAAGTGTGATTGTGATACTTTAACAAGCGTGCCATTAAAAAAATATTTCTGATAAAACAGGCGATTTTACAGTAAAATTGGGGCGACCTGCCACTGATAAACCTCACAATGTCATGTCGACAACTAATAAACACCGTCACCATTGCTCCGCTGCGATTTTACTGTAAAATTATATAAACGTTTTATCTGAAAGACTATTTATTGGCACTCTGTTTGAAGTGTTGCAATCACAAAATATATAACAAAAATATGACAAGATATAGTATGCCTTCGAAGACACTGTGAATATAAGCGTCCAAAAGCATTTATGCCAAACGCATAAATGTAAATTTAATACATTTGTGTTTTCTGCGGAAGAAAGAAAATCATACAGGAAACAGGTTTGAAACGAGTAAATAAAGACAGATATTTTGTTATAAACAGTAAATGGTCAATTGGGGAAACTGTTCATTTAAAGGTAGGCTAGGCAGTTCCGGAGAGGTTAGTAGTAGCAACCTTGCTTTGAAAGCATAAGATCCCGCCCTCCGTTCAGACCGAATGCAATGATTGGACGAACATGTTATGGTCCTGCACCTTCCACAGAAGATATCTAAAAATATATTCATACCACTTTACTTCGTGTTTGCTATCAGGATGTGAAAAGACTTTCAGACAGAGTAACAAAAAATGTTTCTGGAAAAGATCGCTTAGCCTGCCATTGAACAAATCTGGAAAATTATTACCTGAGTTTAAATGAGTGATTTTACAGATGGTGATGAAATACTGTAAGGATCATAATGTCAGTGTACGATTTCCACTTGTAAATGTAGCTTTGTAGACTTGGCTTGTTGGTTCTTAGGACAAAATGTTTAATGCTGTCATCTTTTGTAAGTCGCTTAATGAATACAACAGGCATCTGTTCCATACAGAGATTAAGGTTGAATGGTACATTTAATGTTTTGGGATTGTATTAAAGGGTGCTGAAATAGTAATCATACAGATGTTTTTAAATCAACATTTTAAATCAACAATTAAATACTCCGTCACCCTGAAAAGGATAAGTGGGTTTGGAGGATGGATGGTTGGATGAATGGATGGATATATGGATATATGGATAGTTGGATGGATGGATGGATGGATGGATGGTTGGATGAATGGATGGATATATGGATGGTTGGATGAATGGATGGATATATGGATAGTTGGATGGATGGATGAATGGATATATGGATGGACGGATGCTTAAATAGGTAATTATGGGTCATTGAATGGTAGTAAGAATTGAATGAGGGAAATAAAAAGAGATAAAAAACAAGGTGCAAGGAGAAGAGGTGTATAAGTTATCCTCTATAGCTGTTCAGCCTTGTTTGCGCTTGTTTTGGCCCGGCACAAACCTTGCATACTTGCTTAAGTACTGACTTTGCTCTGGTATCCTTTGATTTACTTCAGCATTGGCAACAGAATTAAAGCTTAAATTAATACGAAGTGTCAGATCTGAAAATGAATCAAAACGACAGTAACAGCAACTCCTTTTCCTTTGTACACACAAACATTATTCCCACATCGCATTCAAAGAGTCCAGCCAACACAGCTGAACCAGTCTCACATATCACTGACCTTGAATCATAGAAGCTCATTTGCTAACTTATCCCCTCTCGTTGTTTACATTGCATTACTGAGCTGATTTCACTACAATCATATGCTGGGTCTAGAATGCCACTTTATTCTCTTTTTCCCACTCCTCCCCGCCGATCTTTGCGCTGATTGTATGAATATTCTCCATCTTTGTGGGAGGTTTTGGATGCGATAACACGATCCAGGTTCCAGATCAGCAGATCAGATCAGTGGCGTTAGCAGAGTCCATGTGTGCACACTCAGCTGGTCTACATGTGGTCTTGTCTTAATGTTCAGTCTCATTTGTTTCCACTGCCAACATGGTGACAAAAGAATTATAGCACAACAATAGTGGCTGTGAAACAGAATTAAGCTCTTCCTGCCACATTCTTGCCACATCACGATTACATGACAGCATGACACGATGCATATGTTTTTCGTTATTCCAGTGGCAAGGCAAGAGCGACGCTATGGTAACATCATGACAATAGCTAGCAACTGACAAACAGGGCCTGGACATCATTATGGGAAAAACAACAGAATGAAATGGCAACTTTATCAATGGCAAGGAAGTGTCAACAGTCGGATCCAGTTCTCCCATATCCAAAATAATCCAGTTACCCACATTCTGGGCATTATTAAACTGAACATGTCTACTCCCAAAACGTTTGTGCATGTTTGAGTAAAATCTGCTGTAAATCTAAACAGGGTCCAGACGTTTGAGACCATTTTTAAAACCCACTTTTAAAATCCAATGTGAACATGGACCTAATGAAAAGTTTAAGGATTATGAAAAATGTATAATTGATGTACAATTAATGTGATTAAGAAATTTTAAAGTTTCTGCACCTTTTCTAGAACGCTAATTGAATAAAAGATTTTTAATTAATGTAAAACTCTTTTGTATGAAACGTCAGAAGTACACAAACACTCTTTAATAGTTTGGCTGTCTATACAGCCAAAGAAAATCTGGTAGTCATGTTAATTTAATTAATTTAACTTTCACTTTTCATGTTGATAAAATGTTGAAATACACATTTTTAAAGAGATAAATGTTAAATAGAAGCACTTTCGCAAGTAGCATCTGTGGGATTCTCTGTTTTATGTGTTTTTTCTCATGACATAGAAAAGTAAAAATCTGATTTGGTTCAAATATGGGATTCCTTCTTGTTGTGTTTGGAGGGATCGCATGTACAAATTTGGCTCAGTGGATTCATAAAGAACAGAAGAGAAGCTTTGATTCAACAAATGTACAACTGCCAAACTGCCACTGTCTTTCCTGGAAACTGGGGTATCAAAGGTCTTTGGCATGCAAACCTGACCCCAAACTTACACCCATCTCCAGGGAGTAAAATTTAGATGTTTTCCATAAGCTTGCATATCCCAAATCTGTCATTTTCCATTATTGTACAAAATAGTCTGGAAGCTTTATAAAAACGTTCAGTTGCTTTAGATACCTCAACTAAAATAGTCACAAAGAATCAGTCACAGGCTACAGTAAAGATGAATGCAATGGAGGACATACCTGGAGAAGATCTGTTAAAAGGCTCCACTGCAAATCCATCCAGTTTTACCCACTCTCCCCCTGCAGAAAAATATCAACACATTTACATCTCATTTAAATCCACAGGACCATCATAACTCTTTAAAGCAGTTTAATTTTCGCATTAAAGCTGCAATCTGTAACTTTTGCCTCTCTGCTGCCATTTCTGTTTGAAACAAAATTGCAGGTTACTTCACATACTTTTCATCAAACTGGCATTTCTGGGAAATCAGACCTGACAGATCAAATTATAAATCATTATTATAAACGTACCAATGGGAATTGGGGTAGGGAAAATGTGTTGCGCACCGAGCTGTCACGTTTGTCTGTCATGTCATTTTTAACACAAAAACGTTACAGATTGCAGCGTTAGGTAATCGAACAACAAGCTATCTTTAAAACAGGGAGCTAGAACGTTGAATATGTTTACTTCTTATGTTTACTTTACTACTATATTTTAACTTCTAAAATCGTCCACGGCCAAGCACATTTACGATCTGTTTGTGGGATTATTAATGTACTTTTCAATCATGACAGATGTTTTGGGAAAGTGCTTTGGGACATGCAGCAATATGCCCAGATCCTGTTTGTTGGAGACGAACATGGACATACTGAAAAAATTTATGTGAGAAAATTTATGTGGCGTGCGTTGGACGAGCGACTGGCTACCACAACACAAAGCTTAAGGCTCTGGACTTGAGCTCTGGGTTGGATACAAAAACAAGGACTGGCCACATAAATGCTCCGTCTTTGGGGAGTTCGATCGCGTCAGATGCCAGCAGCGAATGGAGTTATTTGAATAACAAAAGCAACTCCATATCCTTCTTAGTCTATGCACGAGTGTGTGTTAGCCGTCCAGTCTGGTTTAATATTGTGAAAAGAACAATAAGCAGAGAGGCTGTTAAAGAAATAAATACTTTCCTTGTTAAAGGCCTAAAATTATTCAAGCGGACTCCCCTGGCATCTGTATAACTCAAACTGAATAAGGCTTCTAGAAGTATACATTTAGACATTTGATGACATACACAGCATTGGCATAAATAACGTCGAACGAATGTCGGTTTTTGAATAAAATGGCACGCAATGCGCATTCATACATTGGTGCAAAACAGTGAAAACGTGTCATGGATAGTTAAGGAAACATGCAGTTCTCTCTCCACACACAGGCAAGCACACACCTCCTGGAGTCTCTGCCCTGTAGACAGGCTTACTCATCCCGTCCTTATTCTCTGCACTCATCTTGAGAAAATGCAGGACTCCAGGCTCTAAAACAACACAACATGCACATGAGAGAACTATGCTGAGGCACCTGACGCGGTGGTCAAGTACTCAGTGTGATTCTCCAGCTATTTATTGACAGAATTAACGCTATACGTTCTTACCTACGTCCTCTAGTATCTCCGACCGTCTTTCCTTGTCTACGTTGACAAAGCGTAGCGACTTCAAGGACTTTCCGTAGCCGATGCTGTAGCTATCTACTGGCTGCCCATCCAGCTCACTGGGTGGGTCCCATGTGACCTTTAACCCCTTATCCACTGATGTCAGTTTCACATTTCGTGGTGGTAGCGGCTTAGAGCCTGTGAGTCAAATATTATCGGTCAGTCACATAAGTGGTGCAAATTAGCTAAACATTCCAGTATTGTATAAACTTATTGGACCATAGCTAATCCAGACAACCAGTTTCTGACATAGCTGTGCCAGTTCGTGCGCCAGTTTGTGTCTCAAATTACCCAGCAGCCCTGCGGACTTTAACTTTTCTCATAATAAAATAATTTCAACTGAAATCAGTATTTCATGTCTCTGCTTTTTTTGGGAAGTGTGTGCGTACGGTAAACCCAGAGAGTGTGTATCAACCCGTAAGGGGTTTATTTTGTGATAATGACCGTCTGACTTTGCATACTGTGTTTATATTGATTTGGGTTTATTATGTTATTTTATTATGAGAGATGGAGTCTATGCACAGCTATGTAGAACATTCCCCTGGAACAAAAGTGAATTATACAGTTTAGCGGTTATTATACCAAAACATTTGACCACAGAAAGCAGCAGGATTGACCAAT
>JAZGTJ010010705.1:0-17798 GCA_036877575.1 Botia almorhae
GGAAAGTATGTTTTATAAGCAGCAGTATTGTGTATGAAAGCACAGCTATAACAGTTTGACAGAAGATCTGCTGTTCTCAGGCCAGAAGTTCAATGGGCCCATTTGGAGAAGAAATCATCTGTTGGATCTCACTGGCAGTCTAAAGCTGTGCATGGTCCAGCACCCTGGAGTCACACACACCTGGCTCCTGCTCCCATACCTGTGCCACAGATGGTGTGTAAACTCACTCTGATCCTGTTTGGACTTTAGTCCGCTTCTGTATGTTTGAATACAGTGTGAACGGGACTCAGAATCCAAACAACAGGCCCCTATCCCAGGTCACACTGAAAAGCAGTTGGATTTGTAACACTGTCAGTAATGTCTCTCTCTCTCTCTCTCTCTCCTGCATGTTCTGTGATGTGCAGAATGGAATGATTTATACTGGCTATGTAAGTCCTGCTTGTACATGAACACCATGAAATCATTGATCAAAAACAAATCGCATGTATTCCTGTTACAACTCTTTCTGTCTGTTTGCTCATTCATTACTGCACTGTCCCCATCAGGCACCAGCTCCAGTGGCGTTCCCCATGACGACCCCTCAAGTGCCTGTCTATGGGATGGTAGGTAGCATAAAGATACAACAGCTGTGACCCACCTCGTACCCGAGTCATGATGATGATGATGGACCGATTCTGTGAAATCTTGCATCCGTGTGGAGCGTTTTGTTTTTATAATGTCATATTTTTAATTTATAATTTCACGATTCTATAATCATTAATTTCATGTTCAAAACAATTATTTTATAACATATCTGTGATTTCAGTGGAGGTGCATTAAACAGACTGTGTGTCTGTCACCATCAGAAGCCCAAACATGTCACTCATGCTGTGGAATGTTTGCTCTGCAGATTCCTCCTGCTGTTGGTCAGATGGGCTCAGTGCCCTTGATGGCCCCCCCACCCGTGATTTATAACCAGCCCATCCTCCGCACCACCAACCCTTTCGCCCCCGTCCCTGGAGCTCAGGTACCCCACAGACTCATTATGAGAGTCATTGCTTCTACTGTACTGAACTCTGTGTGTCACGTGATAACTGAGTGTGTCCCTTTAACTGAAGCGTTCTCTTCCAGATGCACTTCATGTAGCACTGAGGAGCATGAGGAACACACCCTATGAGGAACGGATACATCAGCCGATCCGAAACCAAAAATGACAAGACAGACATGAGGAACAGTTTAAATGACTCAGAGACACTGATGATTTGATCATGCAGCATTTTTACTTCTTATCGCGTGTGTTTGTCCCCCTACATCCCCCTACCCTGAGAATCCCAACTGTCCCCTGTCATTTACATGTTACTGTACCTTTCATTTGGAAGTGTCAGAATTTCGTGTTTTAGGAAGCCCTCTTTGATGATGTCACTGGCTGATGAAGGTTGAATGTCCGTGTACAGTGATTTACAGTGGAATGAAAAGTTGTCATGATGTTAATTAAGTCTCTCCCTGTTTGGAAAAGTAATTGTTGTATCTGTATAAATTTGAATGAATGTTTCTAATGTCTGAATCAAGTCACGGTTTTCTTACACGTTACCTGACCAGTGTTTCGAATCAGCTGCTCTCAGTGTTGAGTTCTGCAGAAGTATGTACAGGTCACTTTTGGTACATTAGTCTCATCCCAAAACCTTAAAGGTAAATTTGTTTCAATGACGTGTAATTCCTCGTTCAGGTACGGTAAGGTGTAGCAGGATGTTTATGTATGAAAATGATGCAATTTATTATATATCAGCCCAAAATGTGTCAAACAGCAAGAAACCGATTACATTTGATTATAACCCCAAAACAAAACACTTTTCCCAACGTGTTCACACCTGCTAGTGTAAATTATTTGTGCAGTTCAATGACACTAGTGGCACAGAAATTACACATGAACTTTGACTAGCCATGTTCAAAATCTCAGACAAAATGACTTTTTTAATCTTTAATAAGATTAACAATCTTTATCTGTGTTAAAATCTGAAAACTGAGTTTAAACTCGGCACCTTACTGGAGAGCACAAGTTCCACTAGGAAGCCACTGGTTTAGACAGGTGGGTCACAGAACAGGCTGTAAATAACGGATCTGCAGATCCTCATCAGCTCAGAGTTTATTCTGCAGAACTGAGGAAAGAAACTGCTCGCTCATCTAACACGGCTGCTATACTGGACGATGTTAAAGGAATTCTGACCCTCGTGTTTTTCCAGATCTGATTTACATGAATATTCTGGTTTCTCAATGAATGAGGACTGAATATGTCAAACTATAAAATTACAGAAAAAAACTTAAAATGTCAAGAGACAAAAATCCATAAGACTTGTTTTATATGCTGGAAAATCACTGGCTTCATCTGATTGTTTCAAAGATGTTTGTGTTGCCAAGTGCTAAAAAACTCCATCAAACCAAAATGAAATGACACCCAAACAAACGCTTATGATTATGATGTATGGAGTTAAGAGCTCAAGAACTGCAGATATTCTCCTAGTCCTCTTAAATCTGTCATAAATACACTATTTTATCAGAAGTGCAAAAATGTCTAATCCATCCACACCAGGGGTTTTACGATATTAAAATGTATATTACATAAATATACAACATCATAGAAATACATCTGGTTTCTATAAAAATTGTTTTTATAGAAAAAATTTATAATTAGTAGATCAACAACAGGAATGTGAAAGAAGCTTGTTTTAATCAAAAATACACACATAAGACATCATCAGAATAAATACAGACATGATGTGAGAAATGACCAGAAGAGCTACAGACATGAAGCAATAAAACTTACAATATTTACTGATATTTTTGGCATTCAATCCCAGTTAAACAAATGTACACAAAATCATTTTGGAGACAAAACCACACACATCTGAAGACAAAAAACAAGATGACTTGTTTAGTTTTTTATTGTGAACAAGATAAACTTGTTTCCAAACATTTGCCTGTCGATTTTAATCTTGTCCCTCAAGCATGAAGACAGATCTTATTCAGAATACCTCCATCACATGATCCTTCAAAAGCCTCTATACAGAGTTCCCATTGCATATTAATGAAAGACTACATTAATATTATGAAAATTATTATTATATTCATGCCAGTTATAAAAGCTCAATACTGTACAAGATGCAAATAATCTTAAGAACCCTCAGTAAATCAGACGGTTTAGGAACCGCACATCAGGCACTCATCACGGTTCTCCAGAGAACACACCATAGCAGCTCTGTTCTGTTCTTTAGTTTCCTCCTCGCTGACTGAATTTGTCTGTGTCTCCTTTAACTTCTCTTTGTTCAGGGTGAACTGGATGGGGTTAGCAGCTGGTTTAGTTCTCAGGTAATACATTCCTGTTTTAAGACCCTGCAAAGACAATTTTATCACGATTTATCTTCACTCATTCTAATCTTATCAGTTTTGAACTCCTGGTGGATGAATCTTACCTGTTTCCAGCCATAAAAGTGCATACTGGTCAGCTTGCCATAGTTGGGTTCAGCAATGTGAATATTGAGAGACTGACTCTGGTCTATGAAGGCACCTCTGTCAGCAGCCATCTTTATGATGACCTTCTGAGAGATCTCCCACACAGTCTTATACAGCTGCTTCAGGTCATCTGGTATTGTAGGAATACCCTTCACAACAAGAGACATTAACAGACTGTCACTGAAGCAAATATACTGTAAATACTGTCAGTTTAACAGCTATTAAACTGAACTGAATCAGATAGTGTCTGTTGCTTGGAAAACCGACAGAATTTCACTGAAACAACATTTACTAAAACAACAGTCATGCATGTCAATCAAAAACGAGGTGGTCAATAAATATACAGGAATAAAATAAAAACGTAAGAAAAATATCCACAGCAGAATAAAACACACCCTGTGGAATGTAATACATTTCCTTTAACAGAAGTCACACTTTCAACAGTTACAGTCTGAACAGGCAGTTCACAATGAACTGGAAACTCAACTAACCTGGATGGATCCATTTTGAGCAATAAGCTGGTTTTTCATTTCCTCGTTCCAAAGTCCTTGTTCTGTGAGATCTTTGAGAAGATGTGGGTTCACAATCTAGAAGTCAAATCAAATTCATTGGTGAGTCTGAACACAGAGATGAGAACTGGAGATACTGACAGTATCTGCAGGCTGACCTGAAACTCTCCAGACAGAACTCTACGTGTGTAGATGTTACTGGTGTACGGCTCGATGGACTCGTTGTTCCCCAGGATCTGAGCTGTGGAGGCGGTCGGCATGGGAGCCAGAAGCAAACTGTTGCGAACTCCGTGTCTGAAGAGACGCAAAAGTGATGGAAATAAACACATGGTAAAAGAAGCGCATGATATTCTCATGACCGTGAGACCTTATCAGAAGCTGCTACTCACCTGGAGATTTTCTCTTTGAGGCTCTTCCAGTCCCACAGGTCTGTCGGCGTCACATTCCACATGTCATACTGGAGAATCTGAGAGATCAAACCGGAAACAATCACAGCTCTTCACTGAACCTGCTCACATTCTGGCACAGAACACACAAACCTTCATTTCACTTACACCCTTGCTGACAGGAGAGCCAGCATACGTCCCGTACGGACCAAACTCTGCAGCCAGCTCACAGCTGGACTCCAGGGCAGCGTAGTAGATGGTCTCAAAGATCTGCGTGTTGAGGAGCTGAGCTTCAGCGCTCTCGAAGGGAAAACGCATGAGGATGAAGGCATCAGCCAGACCCTGCACACCAATGCCAATGGGCCTGTGACGCTTGTTGGAGTTCTCAGCCTGTTATTTGACAGGGATCATATCAGCATACGGATGCATTACAACAACATAAGGTGCTTTGATCAGTGTAAACAAACATCTCACCTCCTTCACCGGGTAATAGTTGATGTCTATGATCTTGTTCAGGTTCTTCACAATGACCTTTGTAACAGAGGCCAGCTTCTGGAAATCAAAGGTTCTCTCTGGAGTGACGTACATGTTAAGAGCGATGGAGGCCAGGTTGCACACAGCCACCTACAACAGCAAGAGCGTTTGATCTATCAATAATGCCACTTCTAAATGAATCCTGAGAAATACATTACCCATAATGCTCTCTGCCCACCTCATCTTTACTGGTGTACTCCACCACCTCTGTACACAGGTTACTGCATTTGATGGTGCCCAGGTTCTGCTGGTTGCTCTTGCGATTGCAGGCGTCTTTGTACAGCATGTACGGCGTGCCGGTCTCTGTCTGCGACTCGATGATGGCGTGCCACAGCTGCTGCGCTTTTACCACACGCTTCACTCTGCCCTCCTGCTCATACCTGCACCGAACCCCATTCAGATGAGTTCACATCCAGACGGCTGATGTCATCATGTGTATGACAATATCAATGTTCATACCTCACGTAGAGCTTCTCAAACTCCTCCCCCCAGCACTCATCCAGGCCGGGACAGTCACTGGGGCACATCAGAGACCAGTCCTGCATGACGGAGGAGTTCATACTTCATCATCTCTTATGACGAGTGATGATCTCTTAAATGATCTCAGTGTACACACACACACACACACACACACACAGGAAGTGGACATGTTTTGTACTCACCGCATTGGTCTCCACACGCTTCATGAAGAGATCAGGAATCCACAGGGCGTAAAACAGGTCTCTAGCTCTCTGCTCCTCTTTCCCCGTGTTCTTCTTGAGCTCCAGGAAGTCAAAGACATCGAGATGCCAGGGCTCCAGATACATGGCAAAAGCTCCTGGTCTCTGAACGAGGAGAAATGTGTTCAGTTTTAACCTCATCATCTTAGAGTCGTGTTTCATGGAGCTGTGATTAAAGTCATTGATTGGCTGAAGGTCACAGGTTACCTTATTTCCTCCCTGGTCCACATAGCGAGCTGTGTTGTTGTACACACGGAGCATAGGAACCAGTCCGTTTGAGTTCCCGTTTGTCTAATGAGAGGAATGAGCGAGTGTAAACCCAGCTGCATTAAACCTGTATGAGGCAATGTAAACATGTTGCTGGGGAACTCTCACTCACCCCTGCGATGTAGCTGCCTGTAGCTCTGATGCAGCTGACTGCCACCCCAATACCTCCAGCAGATTTTGAGATGAGGGCGCACTGCTTCAACGTGTCATAGATGCCCTCAATACTGTCTTCCTTCATAGCCAGCAGGAAACAACTGCACAAAAGCAGGCTTGTATTACACACCATGAACAGAAGTCTATTCAGGGTCATTGTGTTTTAATGTACTGCCCCTGGTGTCTGACGGCTGCATTACAGCCTGTGTGCAGTTCACCTGGACAGCTGAGGCCGGTTGGTGCCTGCATTGAAGAGTGTAGGAGAGGCGTGCGTGAACCACTTCTCAGACAGCAGGTTGTAGGTTTCAATGGCTGCAGTGATGTCATCTTTATGGATCCCCACAGAAACTCTCATTAGCATGTGCTGAGGTCGCTCGGCAACTGCAGAAACCCCACAGCAGTGTGTCACAGAAAGCTTTGACCTCACACTTCTGCTCTGCTCTGCTCTCACTCACAACTGTTTATGTAGTCAAGCTTTCCCTTATTTGATTTGTTCTTTATATGGTTTTCTATTGTTTGACTATATCTGTTGCCTCCAGCTTCTGTGTATCACTTTAACTGTATCACCACCTCTGTATTTACATCATGCTCGGGTTGAGATTTATTGACTTACCTTTCCCATTGATCTTCAGCAGATATGAGCGCTCCAATGTCTAAAAAAACAATTATTCTCGTTTATAAAAGCACGTCCAGTCAGGTAAGTCCACACTGTATGGTACACAGATTTCATAACTACCTTGAAGCCGAAGAAGTTGTAGGAAAAATCACGATCATAAATGATAGCTGAGTTGAGACGCTGTGAGAGGAAGAGCAAAAGTCTGATAATTTCAAACACTGACTTTGAATAAATGAATAAATGTGCTCATGCTTTATATACACTTACATCCTTGTTGGCCAGCACGATGTCAAGGGTTTCCTTGGAAACCATAGGCGAGTGGCGATTGTTCAGGGGATTCACATAGTTATACAGATCCTCCATCACGTCTGTGATGAGAAGATACCAGTGCTCAACACAACAGTAATGCACTGTAATGCTCTTATGATGAACTTCAGCTCTGGACTGTCACAGACTGAAAGACTATAGCTCACCATTGAAGACCTTCTTCGTTTCTTTGTGCAGGTTGGAGACGGCGATGCGGGCTGCCAGGATGGCATAGTCTGGGTGTTTGGTGGTGAGGGTGGCAGCGATCTCAGCAGCCAGAGTGTCCAGCTCCACTGTAGTGACGCCACTGTACAGACCCTGAATCACCTTCATGGTGATCTGTGTCTGCAGAGAAAGCCATGACATTTACAGTCTGAGCTTACAGTAACATATCACAGACAGAAGCCAAGCTCCTGTTAACTGTAACAAACATAACAGTGCTGGAAGCTACTGTACATCAGTATAGAATCTTCACACAGTGTCAATGCAGGTTTATGAGCATTAATTATTTGTATTTGTAAGTGTATGTAAGAGTCTTGAGACTCTGGCTGAAACTGAATATTGTTCTCATTTCCAGTTTCACAACTTACAGGATCAACAAAGTCCGAGTTGAGTCCATAGCAAAGTTTCTGAATGCGTGACGTGATCTTATCAAACATGACGCGCTCCTGGCGCCCATCTGACGAAACAATAACAACTGTTATTAACATTAACATGAAAACATCGACAATAATAAAGCAGAGTAAGACCCGCTATAAAGTCACTGCACTGATAATGTACGGACAGGATATGAACTGCGCATAAAAGATGCTAAATTTGCATAA
Organism: Botia almorhae; assembly: GCA_036877575.1. Classification (NCBI taxonomy): domain Eukaryota; kingdom Metazoa; phylum Chordata; class Actinopteri; order Cypriniformes; family Botiidae; genus Botia; species Botia almorhae. The sequence continues at coordinate 7,801 of JAZGTJ010010705.1, forward strand.
AAACATAATTCACATGGATATGAAATATTTTAACGCATTTGAAGCTTTCACGTGAAAACATCAACATCATAGTTTGTATAAATTGTTTTCTTTACCGGATGCGACCTAGTTAACGCAACACTTGGCGCCAAATACGAGTTAACAAAGACCTATCCCTAACAGCTAGTCAACATGAACAACTAGCTGTATCTGTTTTACGATACGTACTTCAATATATTAGTCAAATAATACACAATCAGTAAATCTGCTACATTAACCACAATTACAAATAAGCTCATCAAGTCAAACGTTCATTGCACTCTTTAATGGACACTCTTCTGCATGATACAGACAAATAAATGTTATGACAAATATTACAGACTGTCCATCAGAGCGATCATGAGGAGACAGATGAAATAAACTGTGATAATAATGAACAGTATCGTTACGTTACCTCGCTTGATCACGTGCATGACTGAGGTCTTCTGCAGCACAAATGTGTATTATTATTATTATTTATTAGTTATTGTCTGTGTTATTGTTGCTGCTCTGTCTCTCAACTGCCCGCTGCGAACATACACCGCGCGCGAGACCCGAACCCGCCAGAACCAGGACAACAATCTCCACCAATAGAATGTCGCTCCTGCGAGCGGAAGAGGAAATGCGTCATCACGACTGTTTCCTTACTGTTTGAGTAAACGCTTAAAAAAAATATATATATATATACACACACATACAAGCACTAAATATCACATAGCCGCAGTGTTTTACTTTTACAGTAGTATTCATACGTTTAATAGTGTAAAATAATTTAAACTCGTCTAGGCAGATAGGAAATAAGGGGGCATTATTGTGCACCAATTGTCAAATGTGGTTTTCAATGGTAAAACAAGATTGGGGTGGTTCGCATAAGTAGTTAAGCCCTGCTGGTAAATAGCATGACTACTGACTGCAGTTCATAGGGTTTATGAACCGTTTACTAATAGTAAAGCTTTAGTTTCTCATGCTATCGTGAGGTTTAGAGGTTTGAACTAAAAACAGTAGGAAAAGTATTTTACCCCTTCAGTATTTTATGATAAGGGTATAACGGCAGGCTGGAGATTCCCAAACTGGGACGGGGACACGCCAAAAGAGGGTGGGGATAGAGGCGTGGCTTCATCTGATCGACAGGTACCCCCTTCTTTTGTGGTTGACGCCCCGTTCAGGAGACTCCGCAAGATCTGCTCGTTTTCTGGTGTTTACAAATATAGTAGAACTTAACTTCAGATAGATGTGTTGATATTTACTGCATCATAAATAAGACATAAATACATCTCACCAAAAACGAGTTTTTACTTCCTTTCAGTGAGGCTGTGATTTACAGTAGATGTCTGTACTGTAATTTATATCAGACATCTATATCAAAGTCCATATTTTCACGACTTCTCGACTCAACATAAGTTTCATATTGTGATGTTACGCGATTTTCCCGTCTCGCGTCTCTTCTGACGCTCTCGTCTACAGTGCGGCGCGTTGTAGCCCATCGCGTCGCTCGCTCGCTCGCCTGCGGTGTTACGCCCTCTTAAACATGTTCACGGGCATTTACTTCAGTAAACTTCCTCAAACATGCCGTTAAGACACTAACTTCCTCTCTTAGATGTGAACACACACTTCCTACAGACATCAGCGGCTTACACACTCGAGAGCGTCTGCTATGCTTGGTAAGAGTCATTAAAATGAATAAATAATAATGTTAAAACCAGTGATGTGTTTAATAATCTTATGACACGTCTTACATTGTTTATCTGCTGTTATTTCTGTCTTACTCTGTTTACCGAAGAGAATCGACTGCAGAAAGCGTAAACCGGGACTTCTGTAGTCAGTAATTAGTGGTAGGATGACTGTATTTCGACAGGTTTATTACTTCATCTGTCATAATATGTTCATAGTGCTTTAAATTACAGTGCAGAAATATGAATCCTACAGTAACGTAAGGGGACAGCGATGTAAGTTTGACACAGACTATTGTAGATGTAGATCTACTAATACAGTATTTATTTAATTATATTGTTATTATTGTTGTAGTATTTACTTAATATTTACTAAATACCATACAACTTTTGTTGTATGTTGGTGTTTCTCTGTCAATATGTGGTTTTCCATACAGAAACTTAATGTATGTAATATATTGGCCTAACATACCCCCATATGAACTTATTGAGAAATTGTGCAAATTCAGAGAGAGAAAGAAAACAGTTTTCCACAGAGAGTGAGACATCCATCAGAAATTCAAGAGTTCTCGTACATTTCAGATGTACGAGTCTGTATTTATGAGTTTGTATTTGACACAAAACGCCTCTGCTTTAGTTGTTGAAAAACTGGCAATACAAAGCTCAGAAATGGCAGAATTTTGTGACTGACACCAGATTTATTAGTACAGGTATATATTAGTACAGGTATCTTGCACGCATAGCAGACAGTGTGTAAAAGACACAAAACATCTTCCAGCTCTGATGTCATTCTGTTAGCACGGTCTGCTTTCACTGCTGAACCTCAGGCTTCAGGATTGTGTGTTACTCTGATTATCACTCTGTAATTCAGTAATAAATCACAATAATCAGATGTGTTATACTTCACCTGGACCCAAAGTCACTTTATCTGTAGTTATTATTTTCTGCTTTACTGTTAAAACAACTACACAGAGTTCTACACTGTTAATATTTCATCTCTTACTGAACATTTCTGCTGAATACTGTAATTATTATATTGTGTTGTAAGGTTTTAGGTGACAGGACTGAAGACTCCACCCAGTCTAAAGCTGTCAGTGTTGTTTCTCTGAGATCTTGGTTCACTAACCACATTGGCTGGTAAGGCCAGAGGTGGGCGGGGCTTGGAGTGTTTCTGTCTCAGAGGGTCTCTGGAGATTGGGCAGAGTCCGTCTCACTGCTTTCTCCTGAGGTCAACATCTGGAACAGGAGAGAAATAAAGAGAGAACTAAGAGCTGACTGTTGTGGGTTTCAGGGCTGGATGTCATGGTCACTAGTGAGGGAATAGCATTACATGTTTGAATAAATGTCAGTTATTACCACAGAAGAACATTTGAAAATGTCCATTCCTAACACACTTCAGAAAGTCTGTAATAATACTTCTTTATGAAGACCTCAGTGGAATGGGGCTAATAAATCTGTTTTACAGCTTCTTCCGCACAAAAACAGCAGCTTTCCTTGTTTTCCTTGGTCTGACATCCCAAATGTTGATGATCTACAAATCAACTTCAAATGTCCTCAAGCTTTAAGATAAATGTAATCACACCTGTTTTTCATTTCTCCAGCACATACATGTTGTATAAAGCATTTATTGACTGAGGGTCACTCACATATTTGAAGGTCATTCACTGCTGTTGAGAAGTGCTGTCTGTTTCAGCCTGGTGAGTGTGACCAGGCCACTCAAGGCAAAAATAGTTTCTGTGCGTTTATTTGAGGAAGTCAACTGTGTGATTCTTTATACATGTGAAGTGTGTATATTAAATGTGTGTTATACAATTTACACAGCTTATCACTAGTGTACAGCTGCAGGAGAAATGAACTGTATTTGAGACTGTATATTCAAAACCTTGTTTCATAAAACAGCAAATGACCTCGACACGCTGCATATTTGCATGAATGTAAACACAAGGGTTTTCTTTTACCTCTTTGTCCCCCTTTTTGCATGTGTGTAAATCGCTTATTCCACTGATCTATTCATACATACAGTGTAGGAATGGCGTCCACTTTTCAAGTTTCTGTCAAATATTAATGTTTTAAAATATTGCCCTCATTCATTGGTCACTCACTCACTCGCTCACTGAGCCTCCTCATGTGTTGTACTAACAGAAGTGATGTGTGTGTCTTTCTCCACAGACTGTTGAAGTCGTGTCTGCTGTGTTGGGTCGAGTTCCATCATGCAGTGCATTAAATGTGTGGTTGTGGGGGACGGCGCAGTGGGAAAGACCTGCCTGCTCATCTCCTACACGACTGGAGCGTTCCCTAAAGAATACATTCCCACTGTCTTTGACAACTACAGCTCGCAGGTCAGCGTGGACAGCCGCACCGTCAGCCTCAATCTGTGGGACACGGCAGGTCAGGAGGAGTACGACCGGCTGCGTACACTCTCCTACCCTCAGACCAACGTCTTCATCATCTGCTTCTCCATCTCCAGCCCTCCATCCTACGAGAACGTCAAGCACAAGTGGCACCCGGAGGTGACACACCACTGTCCCAGCGTTCCCATCCTGCTGGTGGGCACCAAGAGTGACCTGCGCAATGATGCAGACGTGCTGAAGAAGCTGAAGGAGCAGAACCAGACACCCATCACGCATCAGCAGGGTCAGGCACTGGCTCGCCAGATCCACGCCGTCAAATACCTGGAGTGTTCGGCACTCAGCCAGGACGGCATCAAAGAGGTGTTTGCGGAGGCGGTGCGTGCTATCCTCAGTCCTCGACCTGTGCTTCCTAAGAGGCCCTGCATGCTCCTCTGAATCCAGACAGAACACATGAGTTTGAATGGACACACACTGTGAAGGAATGTTCTGGAATATTGCGAGTTCTGTGAAAAAGAAACACATTCTTAACCTGTGGAGTTACATAATGAATATTCATTCATTAATACATAATGAATTAAACGATGAAGAATGATGTTTTTGATTTGTTGTTGTTTTTGTGTTGAGATTCCACCAAAGACAGAGAGACCCAAAAGCAGATAGACATGTTGTCTGTCTGTCTGACTATATATATATATATATATATATATATTAGTAATAATAAACATTTAACAGAAATTCACTTGTGTCTTTGTGGTTTGGTTCGTCCGTGAGATCAGATTTAGTTCAGGTGGTGACAAGTGGACCTGATGTTACGTCTGATGTTACAGCTGTGATGTGGCTGTTTCTGATGTGGAGTGTGTCAGCTTCACCATCGTGTGGTGTTGATCTGGCAGAGCTTTCAGGAAACAGATCCCAGCATGCACCACACCTCGACCTCTTCTTCTGCAGCACACTAGAGAGGAGCTTTGAACACATTACAAAACAGAAAGATTTCTTTATATGTTCACTCATTTAGAAACAACATGTTTACTATATTGGCACAGACAAAATAATAAATCATCACGTAAAAATGCAGCTTTAATTCAAACTGTAAACATGCAGCTGTTTTATGGCAGTTACATATAAAATATCAGTTTGTAAGCACATTAATTATATTTGTATTCACAGTGTGTTGTGATTAAGTTTAATTTTAGTGGGTGGGAGTTTTTACAGTGAGTCATTGAAATGGTCATACAGGAACCTGTGTTGATAATTTTCTCTTGCTCTTTTACATACTGTAAAGAATCTCATGTGAGGAAGATACGGTGAAATTTAATTCAAAAGTTCATGATGTCACATGATACAGTTGAACACATCCAGCCATATGAATGTAAGTCTGAAAGAGGAAGCAGGTGTATTTAAATATTTTATACTAGTCAGATTATTTTCCTATCTTAGATAGTAGCATAACAGACACATGAAGGCTGTGAAAACAAAACCTGATATCTGCTTCCCTCTGTTGAGTGTTCTCACACACACACACACACACACACACACACACACACATATTATAATCTAATCCTTACCCACACTCCAACCATAATAGAAAACTTTCTGCAATTTTACAATGTTTAAAAAAACTATTTACTATATTTTATAGCATTTTGACATGGGGTCTCCAAGGGGAGGTTTGGTTAGATTTGTCAGGTTTCGCTGATAATCAAGTACAAATTTGTCCTTATTTATGTACCTGTTTCTATTTATGTCACTCCTGCACATGACATGGTCATTGAATTTGGACCGTGGGGAACGCTGGAGAAGGGATTTCCTCGGCATGCGAGCTTCCTTTATCTGTTTCCATTTCTGAGAGTAAATAAACAGCACACCTCTAGCTTGGCTCACTTTGAACTCCTGTCTTCCTGTGAATTTCCACCCTCTGGCCAGACACATCAGATCAGACTGGGTTCTCTAAGTTTTGTTCTCAGTTTTATCCTGCTGTGACATTCTCTAGAATAATCTCTCTCTGCTGCCTGGTATCTCTCATTTGACAGTAAAATTAGCTCCTGGTATTTCTGTTTGTTATTCAGAGTATTAACAGTGTCTATTCTGTCTTTGGAGCTCAATTCGTTTGCCGGCAGACACGTCAGGTTTTATCTTGGGTCTAATTGTGCTGACAGTTAACTGCAACATTTTCTCAGATTTTCACATGAGTTTCCTTCATTAAACAATCTGAAAACAATAAAAAAATTAAAAGTTAAGTTAATTTAAAGAGATTCTGCTGATCAATTCATTAATTTGAATAATTCTTTACACATATTTGCACAAATGACCAGCATAACAGAAGTGGCTTTTTAGTTACTTGACAAAAATCTGTAAATATGTGCGCTGAAGTAAAAAGTGATCCATTGTTACTTTTAATAAAAATATTTATTTGACACCCACATAAAAAACAAGACTTTGAACATCATTATCTGCAGTTATGTTCACAACATCACGCTGAACATGAGAAACTGTTAAAAAGTCTTTAACAATCAGACATAATGTTTGAAAATGTGTAAGCATTCACTTCCTGTGTCAGAAGTGTTTTCCCTCTGGGGGTGTGGCCACGATCACCTCTTTACCTCCAAAGTCCCAGTAGACAGTCATGTGGAAGGCCATGTTAGAGAGAACCACCAGATACTCGCACAGAGCAAAGAGAGTATAAACTGATGACAGAGAGAACAAAGACTTTACAAATCACATTTAAATAAAAGCTTGTAAGGGAATAATTCATTCAAACATGAAATTTTACTTCTGAGCAACACTGTCCAGGTTTTTCCATATAATGAAGGTGAAGGGGACTATCAGACTCCAAAATGAGAAAAAGCTCCATACAAGCACCATGAAGCTGATGAAATCAACAGAAATGAGTCTGACATTCTCTGCCCTAAATAACTTTAATTGCATAGAAAAGAGTGTCAGAAAGAAAGACACTTCTAGAAGTTTGAAACAATATAAAGAATAAAGAAATGACGAATGATATTAAGTGAACTATCCCTTCAAAGATTTGAAGTAAATTCACGCTGGTAGAAGCAGAACAAAGAAGCAACTGCTGACAAGAACTTGGGCGAGGTGACTGACAGAGAACAGCTAAGATGTTGCACTCACTTCCTGCCTCACAGTAAGTGTTGTGCCGTCTGAAGAAGTAGAAAGCCAACACACAGAGACAACTGTTGAAGAGGAAGAGGCGGAGCTTCTGACGGTATGACATCATCTCCTAAAGTCAAAGAGGATTGGAGTAGATGCCGTGAGGAAAGAATGCAGGGAAAATCTGATCTGAATGTCATCAGTTGTTCTCTGCAGCCTGATGTGGTGCAAGCAGGTGACAAGACATTCTGTCAAATCTATGTGAACCACTTCCTCTGAGGTACAGAAACACACACAGCTGCATTTTCACAGTGACAGAAATATACAGATACACTGCGGCCTCTGACAGCTACCAGCACAAACAACACTTTTAAACACAGCTGTGCTCATGATGTCAAGTTCGGCGGAGCATTAAACACATATATAACAAAATACATCAAATAAGTGCTAACAAAATATTCAAATGGTCTTTCATGTTAATACCTGTCTTCATTCAATCAGAAAACCATGTTTGTCTGTAGCTAATCTGCATACTTTGTAAAACAAACAAATAAACATAATATAGGTATTGTCAACAATGCATGGAGTGTGCTGGTGTAATTGGTGTGTACTGTCCTCTGCTGATCTGTAGATAACATGCACACAGGTCAGAAAGCTGCTTACCTCAGCACTGAGGGAATACTTCGAGATCACCGACCACAACCTGCAGGTGCACAACATGTGAAATAAAGAGCTCCCAATAAACACGATGAAACCGCTCTTATGAACACCTGCGGAGCACATGTGCAGCATTACTGACCAAGCTGATAACAACACAAATGTAATTCTGTCTTGTTCCCAGTAATTATTACTGTGGTGGGAAAAACAATATTTACACAATTACAACACAGGTGAGTGTTTGCGAGAACGTCCAGCATCTGCAATCATTAATAAACACGACACACTAATCAACTAATCAAAAATAACATGTTCAAATGTCATCACTCAGAGCTGCATGCAGACTCTTACTGTAGGTCTCAGTGGAGGAGACATAGGTGAGCAGCAGCAGTCCCACAATCTCACTGAGAGATAAGAGGAATGTGAGGACACTCAGAAGCTGCTCCGGCAGTCTCCTGTAAAAGCATTTGTTGTAAAAGCTCCAGTATGCTGCTGCCACCAGGACGCGCGGGGCAGAATGCAGACCGATGCTGAAGCGCCAGATGTAGCACTCAGGGGTGAGACTGATGGCCGCGCTGATGGATGGCAGGTAGTTGACAGCCTGTGAAGATAAAGTGTCGTGGGCATGAGTGATATTTTAATGGCATGAACTCATTAAACAGGGGTCAGTGTACAATCATGTGAGGCCCCAGAGCCTTGAGGGAGCCAAACTACATCTGTTACTCCTTAAGAGGAAACCAACATAGATTGGAAAATATATTTTGAAAACTAAAGTCTCACCCATAATAAAGTGTGGAAACTCAAATATCACAGCTGTTAGCGAGTTTTGAACAAACGAACACAGCCTCCTGTTTAAATGGGAAAAGTGTACATTAAATTTGCATGCACTGCTGTCACTGTGAGTGATCATGCACAGTGTGAACAGTGCGTGTACTGTGGCTCATTGTATCTGAGACAGCAGCACGTGTTGTCACCTGGCAGTGTGTGTATGTAGCAGCGCTGTAGTGCTTGATGAGTGACAGCGCAATGCAGAGGACGAGGCCGAACACTGGCAGACACACGGTGATCACCGCTAACCGGGTGAACGGCACGCGTATCAGAGGTTTGTCTCGCTCCACAGATCCGTACGGAACCTGATGCATCTTCCCTGAACCAACGACACCTCCGGGTGCGTCAACAACTACAATCTGACGCAGAGCGGTCCACTCCGAGCGCGATGACGTCATGCCCACCTGTGTACCTACATGTGTGATCTTAACAATCTGAGGTGCAGCGTCACACTTATCGATCTGCAGCCCACGTCTGTCTTCTGCTGATCAAACACCAGACCACATCACATCAATGTTCTCAATAAACGCTGAGGTTACTCAACCTAACGTGCATGTCAACATTTCCGGTACGAGCTGTCAAAGAATTTCAAAATTAAAGTCCCTATTGAAACGAAATTCTCCTTAAAAATCAGCAATATGTAATTTTAAACAGAGCTGGCATGTTATAATAATACGAGTCAATTCTGTGTAAAAAAAGTGTTCTTTTATTTAACTTATGCTTGTCCTCACGAAGTACACACAAGTCGCTCACTTTCCTCATCAACGTCACTCGTCTTACCCTCACCACGCTTGCTCTTCTGTGCTTTCACCACCCTCCTCCTCATTATCATCATCTACCTCACCTTCCTCCTCCTCCAAAGATTGCATTGGAAGAAATGAGACAAATAACACATGGAGATATACATGCTGAATTCATGACTGCCTCGGTCTTGGGCAAACACTGTTTTGGGGGTTTTGACAGGTTTTGAGGGAAGCTGCTGTTTCTGAACTCTGACCTTCAGTGCTCAGAGTCACACACAGATGAGAAGATGGGAGATATCTGGAGAGACGAGAGAGATTTACTCATGAACACAGTCACAACATTCATCTCCTCCAGTGTCTCTGGATCTCCTGCTGTGATGCTGAGGTTAGAGGAGGAATGAGAGATATCTGACCTTATATCACCCCCTTCAGCTGCAGACATGAGGAGAATGATATTATAAGCTATTGATGTCTCAAGACCGGTACAGTTTAATCAGAAGAAAGAAAACAGAGGCTCGCTGCGAGCAGGGTTCGAACCTGCGCGGGGAGACCCCATTGGATTTCAAGTCCAACGCCTTAACCACTCGGCCATCGCAGCGCACAGCGGACCGGTGCTCTTAGATATT